>JAUZNK010064452.1:0-11841 GCA_035046665.1 Euphysa ruthae
CCACCACACATAGTGGGCAAAAATCATGGTGGAAGCATAGCTAAGATTTTGAGCTATTTCAGGTGAAAAATAGAATTAATATATATTATGATATATTTAATATGCTTTGTTGTCATGTATGTCTTACTACAAAAAGTTTGATGATAGTAATAAGTTATGAGAACGACCATTTGTATATAATTTGTAAAATATTTGCTATTTTTGAGGACCAGGAATAGAAAATTTTTCTGGAAATTTCATAAAAAATTGCTTCCTAAAGAATTTATAATTTGATTTAAAAATGAATTTCTCGTTTCTGAATTTTTTGCTATGTGAAAACATGCTATTATTCTCATTTCCTAAATGCCAGTGGAAAGTTTTTTCAAATGTTTAATAAATTAAAGAAAGTTATCAAGTCATTTAAGGTTGTCTGGCTGAGCGGATAAGGCATTGGCGTCCAGATATTAGAGCTGTGGGTTCGAATCCACCTCGGAGCCAATGATTTTCTTTACCATAAGCTCAAATAAAAGCTCTAAGTACACTGGAACCAAACCCATTGGAACCTTCTGAAATATACCTGCTTGAAGCTAATTGTTGGCCCCACGTTAAAAATATACGTTGGAAATATGTTGAATTATTATTATTAATATAAAATATAGCACCAAACAGATTAAATTTTGAATTATATTGTATTGAACATAGTTATATTAGTAATAAGAGCATGTTAAAAGCTAAAATGATTTTTACTAAGTGGATGATTAAGTTGTCGATTAGTTCAATTTATACAATTCTTTAAAATTTTTTTGTTGTGGTCACATGCGTCTTAACTGTGCTGGTAATAGATGGCCTGTGTGATGTTGGAATATGACTGTTTCTTACATGATTCCTCTTTTGGACGTTTTCATAAACCTTCGTGAATTTGAATAAATAGATGAATTGTCATCTGTAATACTTGATAACCATCGTTTATTTATTCTCGACAACTCTTGATCTGTTATTAATATATTAATATTTCAGAAAAAACAAGAATTTTGTAAGAGAAATGAAGTCTGTATTATAAATTCTTTCCATCATCAAAATATTTACTGAGGACATCGTTATTTCACTATCTTTTAGTAAATTCAATTTGCTTTCAGTGCCATCTTTTTTTACAATAAATAAGGCTGAAGACATGAAGGCATTTTTGTCTTGATTATTTTTTTTCAATGTTTTGAAACTTCCAAAGCATCTGATCTAAATCTATGGCGCTATTGAATTTTTCTGAAAAATATTTTGATGGAGATTTCAATAAATTTGCTCTTTAGTCTGTTAAAAGTCGGTTGTCAATTCAAAATTGCCTTTAAAGTAAATGTTCAAAGTATGGCTGGCAAAGGGTTAAGAAGGCTCACTTTTTTTTTGTGCTATATTCATTAATTCAATGAAAACTAAACTATTCCTTAAAAAAAAATGATAGTCTTGTTTTAAACATTAATCAATTGTTATGGGTGTTATTGCTGGTTATTGCAGCCAATTAGTGTGTAAAAATTTTTAATTACTTAATATTTTTGTGGTTTGTTTCAATACCAAGGTACATACATCTTCACACCTTATATATTCTTCAGGCAAATTTGTGGATTAAAGAGCTGAAAACCATGCATCAGGGCCTGCTTGGTTGTCTAGTCAAGTGGTTATTTACTGTAACACTTTAATATTATTATTAAGCAATCCTCACTTTTTGCAGCTAATTTGGAGAGCTAAATTATTAAAAATTATTTTCTCGTCCCATGAATGTCTCAAAAAGCTAAATTAAAAGTTAATTTAAAGTTTATTTTTTTATCTTAAAAATATTAATCTCTTACGAAATTTAAAAAAATTTTCCACTTTTGCACAAAGTTTGTATGATGGTTTTTTGTCATAGAAAATAAGAACTTTTTGGTGTGTCAATAAATAGGAATAGATGTATCTTATCTGGCAGAATTATTTTTATGGTTGACCATTTCAGACAGCATAGAAAATATATCACAATATTATATGTTATCTAGCTAAATTTTAATGTATTATTGATTAGTATTTAACATTTCCATTAAATTTTATTCATATTTAAATATGAAGTGGAAATATTAATTGGTTTTGGATTTAAATCTTATTCAAAAATTGTCATATATTTCAAAAGGCTGAGTTGTGCCCTGATGTATTTATTAAAAATTATAATATTTTAAATTTTTGTTTATTATTTCTGTTTAGGGTGACTCTACTTCATATTTCTTGGATAATCTTGACAGAGTTGGCAAAAAGGTAAACATTGATTTAAAAAGCAGTCAGTTTTGAATTTGCTGTTTTGTTTTTCCTACACCGGTTGGGAACTTTTTTACCTTTTAAAGTGCCTGTAATAAAGAGCTAATTTTTGAACAGGTTTTGAAATAAAATTAATAAGGAGTTGAATAAAAAAAATTTTTTTTAAATAACCCTAAAAGTATGTAGTTAAAACGAAAAATTGATATTTGGTTATCTGAGTTGCAAGGGCAGTATTCACAATTTTTAAAGTTCACTAAATATATATTCCCATTGCCTCGCTAGTTTCTAATGTCAGCTTTGCTTTTATATATAGACATTTCTATGATATAATACGCAAAAATTAAGTTTAACAGTAAAAATGATAATTTCTGTCTCAACGCTATATTTTTTTTTGACACTTTATATTCTTGTAGTAGACTTCCATATTCTTTTCTTAGAGCACAAGCATGCAACTCATAGTTTATAAGCCTCGATAAGATAAAATAGAAATGTTACTCCGAAATAGACTTCTATATGATCTTGATGAAATTTTATTAGCTTTAACCCGTAACTGCTACTGACCTAAATATCCGCAAATTTTATTTGGTGCTGTGTAACATGGCTACTAGGCATCCATATGCCATGTAACCATCCCTATCTTCCAGAAAACTTTTCTATGGAAAATTTAAGCATAGTTTCTACTTTTTAAAGCAAATAAAACGGTTTTGTAAATACAGAAAATTGGTTTCTTGTGGGGGAAAAAAAAAAAAACTAATGATGTTAATTTGAATTCGACAACTGATATTAATAATTTTATGTTTGAAACAGATGGTGAACTGTCCAATATTAGTGACAGTGACTGATGATGTTTTAAGTGCTACAGATATGTTATCAGATTTATCTGAGGGTGAAATTATTGATGCTGAAATGGAAGTACCAATTGAAATTGACAATGTTGAGATTGATGACGATGATATTGTGGTGCCTAAGCCTGCTTTTATTAAATTCTCTGTTTACTTTTTATCAAAGTGAATTTTGAATATTGTCTCATTTATCCACATACAAATCTTCAAGTGTCTGCAAAGTAAGCTTTTAAGGTTTTCCTTATTTAGCATTTTGGACAGTTGCTATGGTAACAGGGATTCAGGTTTTAATTTTTATTAAAGATTAGCTTTCAAAAAGGTATTTCTATCTAGGAAAAATCTTTGGACATCTTCAAATATTTTATATTTTTTAGGTCAGTTTGTTATTTTGAAATCTAAAAAAATAACTCAAGAAGAAAGGGTTGAGTAGTTTTCGAGATTCAATTAGTTGCAGTATTTTTTAAGATCCGTTTATTAGTTTTTCATTTTTTGTTTATGAAATATCACCAAGGGCTAAAAGGTGATGAAGTTTGATTTTTCTAGAAAATTCTTGTTAATTCAAAATTGGGCCAAATTGGTCCCAAAAATGGGTTTTTATATTTTTCTGTAAATTTGCTTATTTGATTTTTCTGATTTATTGAAGTTAGTGCCTCATAATTGGTTTAAAGTAAACCATTGTAAATGTAACTGAATATTTCTATTTGCCCAATCTGTCCAAAATATGGTAAATATGGCTCAGAAATGATGTGTTTCTTTTTCAAGAGGAATGCTTGATAAATTTTTTCCCTAAAATTAAGAGCTATGTAAGGTGTAACATGAGCAATTTCAAGTTTTACATAATTTTTGTTAGCTTGAAATTGTGCTTAAAAGTGTGTCTTGTACAAGAGAAGTGTTTGATTTTTCTAAATATGAGGATAAGTAATAATTTAGAGGATGTAAGTTAAAATTATTTTAATTTTTTACCAAGTTGGAGAGACGTAAGTATAAAATAAAGATACTTTAATGACATTTTCCCTATGCACAGCAAATTGACCCCAAAAGCTTTTTGTGGTTCTGTTTGAATTTTTGCATCAATTTTGATCTCTTTTTTTTTTGGTTTTTGAGGCAAAGAAAAAAATCAGCTGCCTGGTTGAATGGAAATATACACACCTATACACACTGCCAAGAAAAATCAGTATTTTAAATTTACGCAAGTTATTATATTTTAAAACCAATCTTTTTGGTATATGGTGAGAATATATGAAAAGATCTATTTCCATGATATAAATGATAATGCTGAAAACATATAGCTATTTGATGTTTTTGAGAGATAAAGTTTACCTGAAAATCATATGAAACAATCTGAATGGTAAAATTTTGTTTAACATCAACTTTTCACTTTTCTGGAGCTGAATTTTGTATCATGCAAATTTAGCCCAAAACGGGCAAATTAGTGATAAATTTAAATAATTTAGAATAGTGCCAAAGCAAAGACTTTCAAAAATAACTGAGAATTTTTAACAATAAAGACACTTCGCGTTTATACATTCATCAAGAGGAACAAAACAGTTGAAGAAAATTTAGAAATATCAAGTCATGATATTGAAACAGCCATTAAATCATTATATTTAAGATAGTCAAGAGATCGATTTAAAATAAATTTTTTCTAAACTTAGCATTAAATTGCTCATTTTAAACATATAGCCATATCAAAAACTGTGGGATATGTTTTGTGTTTTAGTAAAAATATCTAGCATAAAAGGAGGTTTAAGAGAATTTGGTGGCTTAAAGACCGCAAGGGTTTAAAAATTCCTAGTATGGTAGTATTTAGCTCCTATTAGAGCCAAGACTTATTCAAATGAAATAAAAACATTAGTGTAACTCAAAGGGCTCTCGTAAAATTAGTAAGCGTGTTGGCTGTTTTGCTATAATTAATGCTTTTTTCTGATAAAAATTCTCTCACATTTATTTAGTGCATTTGCATATTGATTTAAAATGTTAGCAATATAAGGTAGAAAAGTAAGATGCTATCAGGAGTTACACTACAAAGTTTAATTATATCTATGTTTTCTATAGTCTGACATTCTACTAAAATTTATATTTTAGTTACTTTTGTTACTTATCAAAAATTATGAATTAAAATTAAGAAGGCTTTGCAGTTAGGGAATTATTGCTGGATCATTGAAATGTTTGCATCAAGTTCTTTTTCATGGTTGTAAAAGTGATTTTGCAAATTTTGTCAGAGATTAAATAGCGGCGTTCTGTGTGCTAAACCCTTTCTAAACCCACAGAGAAATCTAGGAAGTTTCTAAAAAGTTGATTGTATACAAGGTGCTCAAGATCTTCAGAAAAAGCTTGACTTTCAGATCAATAGTTAGACATAACTTAGGTGCAAGTCCATAAAATTATATCAGGAACAATATCAATTTATATGCAATTGTCAAAACATTTAGCTAGATAGCAAGGTAACTGGTAATTCTCAAGTATCCTTTTTGGACCATTAGGGTAGAAAGTTACAAAGATTTTTGAAAAAAATTGGTTATTTGGTATTGAACCCAAATGTACCCTAATAATTTTAGGCTTAGATTCAACATCAAAAAAAAAAAAAAAATTCAAAATCTCTTCCATAATTTTTTCTTACATTTTGCATGGAGTTAGAAGACTAAAGGGCTTCTTTTGACATATAGCTGCTTTTCAAAAATTCTTGTTTTTTGGTACTAGACCCAAAATGTTTTTAAAAAATTTCATAAAAACATTTTATTTTCATTTTTTTGAAATTTTACATCAAGGTTCATAGCTAGATACAAGTCCATACAAGTACTCTGGATTCATATGACTATCTCTGGAAAACTTTTCTTTTCTATACTAAGCCCAAATATGGTCATTTTTTGAACTGAAAATGATATATTTGAAAGCCATATGACCACCTTTTGATATTTGCCTCAAATATAGTCCTTATTTGGACCAAAAAAGACATTAGATTTTCTCAATAATCGTTGATATTTTTGTTCAAAGTTATAACAGGCTTCTTTTGACCTAGATGGCCACTTTTAGAAGTTTTGTTCTGGTCATTATTTGGACAAAAATTGACATTTTCTCAAAAAGACTTTGTTGCTTGAAGGATCATCAACGAAATCTTTTGACAAATGGCCACCTATCAAAGAGTATTTTTTTGGTACTGGACCTAAATATGGTCATTTTAGGCCTAAAACCAACTTTATTAAAATTTCATAGAAATCAATTCTTTAAATTTTTAAATAATAATATCACAAATTTAGTAATCTATGTGGCTTCTTTTCACCCCTATAAACTCTTTTCAGACCCAAATACAGACATTAGCCCCTTTGGTCTCGAAATCGAAATAAGATAATCATGTCATGGCCAGGTTGTGGTCTTCATTCAGCCTTGGTTGGCAACCCTCCTAGTGTTGGTGTTGCCATAAAAACTCCTAATTCCTTGATCTGTAAAACAGGGTGAATGACAGGAAGGGCATCCGTTCTGTTAAAATCATGCCAAACTCATGATTTTCGTCTAACCAGCATGTAAAATGGACGTAAAACTGTAAAAAAAGAAGAAATAAGAAAAAAGGCGTTATTAGTAAAACTGTATATTAACTTCTAACTTCTACCTGAAATTTTGCAGAAAGTTAGAGGATTTTTTGCCCCTTGTGTCTCACCTGTTAAAACTGATATACACTGTAAAATTAGATGATTGGCATGTTTGTAAGAAAATTTGTAAGACATCCTGGGAATGTCTTTGTGGAAATGTTGTTTTGTCTGTTGTCAAAAAAAAGCTTGTCCTTAGAGTTATTTGTAAGCTTGGGTACAAGAAAAATCTCTCAGCAAATGTAATTAAAGTTGTAAAATCATTACATAAATCGGAGACTGTAGATATCAAAGAATTAAATGGAATAATTTTTAACTAAAAAAAAGATTTTTAACTGAGTTTGATGCTATCCATATTTACACTACGTTTTAAAATTTTGATTGTTAGAAGAACACTTAATGATGTATCAACAAATATCACATAAGGAGTCAATATCTTCATGAGAAAAGTATGAGTAAACAACTACAATAATTTTTAGACTTTTAGTACATAAATTACTGTTATAAAAATAGAATAGAATTTAAAATTCTAGAATAATTATTTTAAAGTGCGCTTCATTTAAATTTTTATTGAAAAGTTCAATGACTAAATAAGTTTGCATCAAATAACTATTTCGCGATTCAAATTTTTGATCAGCAGTTAGTCTGTGATAAACTTTCGCCATCCAGATGCAATTGCACTACTGTTTCTATCAAGCTATGTTATGTCAGTGAAAGCATGTGCAACTACCTTGATAAATAAATACAAATGTCTTTGAACTCTCTATTTATATCTCAAAATTTAGTAGAAATATTATCAAGCCAGCACGAGAACTACCAAAATACCAGAAATTAAATAAAATGCTGTTTGTATAATTGTGCTATATAAAAAGCAAAGATATTGTTTTATAATTATTCTAAGCATGAGAAAATTTTTAATCTTTTCTTCTTCTTTTTTTCACCATGATCATAAACTTTTATTAACATCTGCTTTTTGCTGCAAATGCTTTAAGAAAAGATTTGTATTGCTGGATGCTTTTTATCTCAGGCCAAACTATTTATGGTAATATAGACTCCTGATATTTTTTTCCTGGAGCGACAACTGCGAAAACCTGCCATTCAAGTGTGACAACATCTATCCAAGTGAGCTGTTTGTGCCAGATGCTAAACTGCTATTTGCCATATTCTGCAGAATAAGTTTATTTTCATAAAGTTAAAGGAAAATTAAGAGCTCTTTTGACCAAAAAGGAAACCTGAAAATTGTCATTGCTGGCCTTTGCCTTCAAAAATTAATTTAGTCAAAATTTATAAGTTTCATTTTTATTTTTCTGTTCCATTTTCAATGTGTTTTTTAACTAAACTTCAGTGAGCCCAAAATAAGCCATAATTTGATAAAAAGTCACGCCATTAATCTTTAAATTTTATGTGTGCATATGAAAAATTTTTGCTTATGCATAGGTTTATAATTAACTAGTGCTTTTTTCACAAGAAATTATTTTCCACTTTTTCTAAAATTTTGTATTATGTTGATAATTTTTCCTTTTATGATTTTCTTTATATTTTTATTTAAATTTTTTTATACAGGCTATAAGCCCTAATTTTAGCTATACACTTTGATTTTATTGAAATTTTTTATAGCTATAGCAAACATTTAATAATTTAGGAATGTTGGGAGTTCTTCTGGCACACTGTCATGTATGAAAGTATTTTTCTTTTTTGTTTTGTGAATACATATGGCCATCCATATGTATTCACAAAACAAAAAAGAAAAATATGTTTTATGTTCAAGAGTAAGTTTTTTTATTGTAATTTTATTTTCTCAAGAGTTTTTTATTTACAAAGCAATTTTTTTTTTTCAGGATTTTCTACCAAGTAAACAGGACATGCTTCATTCACGAAAAGCCACTAAAGGTATTCAGGAATACCCTTTTGAAATTAAAGGTGTACCTTTTGTCATGGTTGATGTTGGTGGCCAGCGATCTCAAAGAACAAAATGGTTTCAGTGTTTCGATAACGTTACATCGATTCTATTTATGGTTTCATCAAGCGCTTATGACCAGGTGATCATGGAAGATCGTCGTACTAATTGCTTAATTGAGTCGTGCATGATATTTGAAACGATAGTCAATAATAAATGTTTCACAAAAGTTTCAATTATTTTGTTTTTAAACAAAACAGATCTCCTTGAGCAGAAGATCCGAAATAAACATAACAGTATAAAGGATTTCTTCTTGCAATTTCAAGGTGATCCTTACAATTTACATGATGTTCAAAACTTTATTTTGCAAATGTTTGATAGCCGAAGACGTGAACGCTCAAAAGCGTTATTCCATCATTTTACGACTGCAATTGATACAGAAAATATTAAATTTGTATTTCACGCTGTAAAGGATACTATATTGCAAGACAATTTAAAATCTCTTATGTTACAATAATCGTGTGAATAGGAGTGTTAACTTTAAATTTTCATTCGCGAGATGACTGCAGTAAAGTGACATGGTCCAGATTCATTTTCAGAGCAGTATCTGAAAATCCATCAAAATGAAGTTTGTTCTGTGTTGTTGGAGCATGACATGTATGAAGAGTACAAACCATGCACTCAATTGAAACATTATTTGGTATGCTTAATTGTGGATGCTTGTTTTAAATGAACACACTAAGCCGCAAACATATGCTATTCTAGGGATATATAATAAATTGATTTGATTAAATCTACTTTTAGAATTTTAAATAATCTCACTTTAAGAATAGGTATGTGTTATTCTATGTAATTTAACAATTGTGTTAAAATACTTGTTGGCATATGAAAACAGGCCTCAAATTTTAAATTAGAAATCTACAAAATTTGTCTTTGATTTTCGAGGTGTATGAAAAGTTATTAATGCTTAATGCTCAAACTCAGAATAGATTTTTGAACAAATTTTTTTGACCTTAAATCTATACTTTTTTGTAAGAAAAATTTTATAGGAATATTTAGTTAAACTAACTAGAATGACCAAGTGTATTCAACTAAGAAATGCCACTCCTTTCCTCCAATGAACAGCTTAAAATTATTATCTTTGTCCAGCAACCCATTAAATTTATGAAAAAATTCTCATGTACTTTTCACAATAATATTATGAAGCTTTACTCCACTGTGGAAACTTTATCTTAACAGAAATATTTAAGCTTTTTTATATTTTTATTTTAGTTTTTGCTTTTCAGTAAACAAATTCAGGATTAATATTATTATATGTATATTATTATATTTTTAATTTCTTTTATATTATAATTTCTTTTCTGCTATCTTTAATATTATTATATAACATATAAAAAACTATTTTTTGATTTCAGGAAATACAAGTTTATTTTATTAATGTTTTGGCGAAACCTGATATTTTTTTATTAGATATTTATTTGGTTGAAAATGCTATATAAAATTTTTTAGGGACCTATTTGCTGATGTCTTGTTTAAAATAACTAAACCAAAAGTTATTTGAATTTATTGATGTCCAGCATTTGTTTCTGATGAATGCCTTGGACAAGGAGTAAGAAAAGAGGTAAAATAAATGGTTTTTAAATGTATTTCTGGTAGATTCTTTCAGGTAGTATAAAACCTAGTATTAATAGCCCTAAGATAGGTTAATATATTTTTCGTCAAAAGTGTCATTAAAAAAAAATCGTGAAACTTGGTAGTTGTCCAATTGATGATAGCTAAATTTGAACTAGATATAATTTCTTAAACATAAACTTATTCAATGGAAGAATAAAAAAACTAAACATCATCATTGGCATTTTAATCCATACTGTTTTTTATCTAACATTGTGATGATCCCTCTTGTTACTTCTAACATTGTTTACTTTGGATGTATAAATGTATTAATCGTATGTATAAATTTTAATATATCTTGGCGTTAGTTAAATTTTGAAAAGAAACCAACCGATTTTTAAAATTGGGTTCGGTATATTATTCAAGAAAAGCTATTACTCTTTTTCCAACACGTTAAAATTTTTATGTTTTTTGAAACTTAAAATTTTTTTCAATGACATTAAACTCAAAAATGTTGGTGTACAGGGGGCTGTGGTGGGTATCTTTGCCACTCCAAAATAGTGTTGTGATTGGAAAAAGGGAGTTTTTTAAGTCATTTTGCATCATGCCAAGGTACCATACTATAATTTTAGAGATAGAAATTTTTTTTAAATTGATAATAATAATGTATTTAGCCAGTCTCGTAAAACCTGGGACATGATAGTATAGACGCTTAGTACATATAAGAATTCATACAGTAAACAAATTTTGTTATATGTAATAAAGCTTCCCAGAAATGCATTTTGCAAATTACCCGTTTTACAAATTACGCACACTTATATTTACGTGAATAAGCCTTTCTTTGTTTAAAATTTCCTTGATTTTCACAAGTAAAATATTTTAAAATTATTGTGATGAAAGAGATCAGCCATTTTTGAAAATATTTTTGGAACATGAATATTTGCAAAATTTAGGTAAGGTGTGTGTCCTGTAATCCAGGGTTTTATGAATTGCTATATTATTCATTTTTCAAATCCTTTTTCTATTGGACTTTGATTCCAAATATTGATTAATTTTTATTTTTAAATGAAATATGTGATACTACGACTTTATACGCGTTTTTTATATGGCTTAAATTTTGGTATTTCCCCATTCTGTACTTAAGTTACCTAACCTGCCACATTAATTAGCAAAAGTTCTCAAAAACTATTCTATTATTTAACATTTTAAAGAAAATTTATAATACCATTTTTAATAATTTTTGTTTCTTGATCATTTTATTACCGTTGGTAGAACGAACAAATGTACTCCACTTTTTTTCCTTTGATAGTTTTAAACCAAAAAGATACCAAAATCGTTTTGCAGGCTTTTTTTGTTGAAGAAAAGTGTTTTAAAAAGAGGTATGGGGCTATGGTTTAAAATAAGACTCACGAATAGAATTTTTCAATGCTAAAGAAAAAATGACTATTTGAAATTTTTAGGCCCACGCATTGAACTTCCTGCGAATTCAGCACTATCTGTTCATTGCTTTTTCCTATTATTAAATTAATTTAGGATATTTAAAGAAAATGTCATGGCAAAGCCTAAAAAAATATAAAATTTATATTTGGTACTTGTCCCGAGCATATTTATATTTGGTACTTGTCCCGAGCATATTTATATTTGGTACTTGTCC
>JAUZNK010064463.1:0-14596 GCA_035046665.1 Euphysa ruthae
ATATATTTTTATATGAAATAATTTATATGTTGTTGCAGAAATGTTTTATAAATAAATAAAAAATAAATATTATAAATAAATAAAATAAAAAAATATCAAGAATCAGTCTACAATAATTTAAACAAACTTTTAAATGGAACGCACATGTTCTTTTTATCCAAGGAAAATATTATAAACAGAAGTTTTTTTATTTGTTTCTAAGAATATGTTGATATTTAAAAAATTGTAATTTTTCTTTTACAATCTTCGTTATAAAAACCACGATTTAATTAAATATCTAATGTCAAAATTCCTTTAAAGTCAGAAGTGTTTTAAAATAATTGATTTATTCAAATATTTATTGATTGATATAACCGAAAACAAACCTAACCCAATAATAAACAAAACAACCTAACACAAATAGACATTATAGATAAATTTTTTGTTTAACAAAAATTTTCAAATTTTTTATATTTTTTTATTGTTATTTTCATATTGTTATATTTATGAAGAACAAAATAAATATATATGTCAAATTCAATCACTTAGAATAGTTTTTTTTTTATTAAGCATTCAGTCTTATTAAGTATTTTTGAATTGTTGTGGTTTTTCTGGAATGCCACCTGAACCAAATTAATATCAGAACGAAGTAAGAAAAATTCAAAAATTTAATAAAGAAACATCTACACTATTTATTTTTTATTTTTATGGTTTTTTTTTTCATTGTCTTTATAAAAAGTAAGAAGTCCTCAAAATATTATGGAATAGTATGTGATGGCTTTAACAAACATTATTTCTTCAGCCTTTAACTAAACAATTTTTAAACAATTCTAACAGAAACAAAATGGTTATATAAAAATAAAGCTTTAAACCTATGCAGTTTTTTTTTCAGGAGTTTATTCAGAAATGTCTTCAAAAAGAACCTTCAAATCGACCAACTGTTAGGGAATTGTTAATGCAGCCAGTTCTACTTGAGGTATATATTCATTATTGGACTTTGAATATAAAATAAAGTTAACATTAATGTATGTCTGCATTATTGTCTTGATATAAAAAGGTAAATATTCATTTCATGATGGTATTATATGAAATACTTTTTAATCCTCAACTTGCTCGCAGACCCTTTAAAGTATACCCATTTCTCTCCGTCAGCAAAACTTTTCTGAGAAATTGTCCATTTGAATTTCTGAATTTCTGTGTTATTAACATAAGTGTTAGTTTTGGATTTTTATGAAAAAAAAATTTTAAATGATATTCTATGATGTTTTAAGGTCATTGTCTAAAAAGGGAATAAAATTGCTGAGTTTGTTTCAGACAAATAGAAACAGGTTATTTTTTAACTTTTTAAAGTGAATCTTTTAGTTTTTCTGTGTCTTCTCATTCTTACATATTTTGCGGTCATCAGGTAATTTGAAAAACTCATAAATCTAGTTCTGGATATTTTAAATTTAAATTTATACCAGTTACTCACATTTCCTTGTTTTATGCAATGAACCTAAATATAGAGCCCTCCTGTTGTTTGATTTTTTGAAGTTCCAAGTTTATGAAAAAAGTGTTTTTGGTGTTTTTTTAGTATATTTTGAAAAAAGCGATGGGAATTTTTTTTAGCACTTTTTGTATACAATTTTTTGGTTCATTGAATATTTCATCATGATAGCTTGTTCCTAATATGAGATATGAGTTTTGCAATTTACCTAAATTTTGTGCGTTTTCCATCTTAACATGATAATTACGGTGACATGACAATTACGGTGACGGCCATTTTTTTCGAGGAAAATAGTTGTTTCATTTTCTATACATTAGTCGTAAACATTAACACCATTGAAAATTTCTCAAGTTTTCTAGAACTAAAAATAATTTTTAAGGGGTGGAGCTCCGTTAAATGCAAGTTTTAAAACATTTTTTTTTTTTTTTTTTTTTTTTTTAATAAGACTGAAATTAGATATTTATATTTATATTTATTTTTATAATTTAGTAAACTGTAATCAGGAAATTATATGTAACTCAAACTTTAAAAAAAATTTTGTTGAATTTGATGAGTTTTCTCAAACCCGGACCAAAATAATAATGGAAACCAAAAACAGATTAGCAAATCTTGATATAGATATATATATCTTAATGGAGAAAATCATTCTAGAGGCTTAAGTTTTGAATAACAAAAGTGAAAGTTGTAGAAATTCAAACCAAAACAATATATTTTTATGTTTCTCTATAAAAATCATTTTATTTCAAACCTTTGAAATTTCATCAGTGGTTTCACAGTCAATGTTTGGAGTTAGTTTTTTTTTTTTTTTTTTTTTTTTAATTTCAAATGCTGATTTATTTCTTAATTTTTGATTTTTTTTTTAACCTACTTAATAAGTTGATATTTAGTCAACAAAGCTTATTACAATTCTAAATATTGACCTCATAATATTTTCAACAAGGTTCAAACCAAAATAGATTATATATCCTTTTGCATGCTTCGCTATTCGTGTGTTTTTCGAATTCCAAAGGTTGAACTGGGAAGATCTATTATGATATATTTTTCCAAAATTGTTTAGATATTGACAATCATTCTTAATTCAGTGTTTGAAAATTTTTACGTCATCAAGATCTTTTAAAATCACTTGTTTTTTTTCCTGTAATTTGATTGGTTCATTAAATCTTGGGTTTCAGCTTACTCATGCATGAGACCTATTATAAAAATATCATTTTCATTAAGGTATACTCACTAAAGATACTTGCTGGACATGCTCTCATGGAACTAGATTATGGTAGGAAATAAAATACAGTACTTTACAGACAGCCTACTCTGTTTTTCGTGTTTAGTGAATAGTTTTTGGATTTAAAGCACAATTTGTTTTTGTCTATAAATTCACACTCTTAATCTTTGGTACAAATTTATGTGATTTATTTTGTTTTCTAAAACTACAGAAAGATAACTGCTACATTATTTTTGAAAAATTATATAAGATTGTAGTAATTGTTTGAATACAACTAATGCTTTGAGCAATTGTGGTCTGTTTAACTGAACTGATAGTGTTAGAGACATTTTTTGGACTGAATGCACTTCTAGAAACAGATTGGATAATTGTTGAACTATGTCAGATTCTAATAAAAGTACTACTGTTTTACATTGCTTTAAATACGTTATATAAGCCATAGAGCAGTTTTTTTCAAATTTCAAGAAAATGTAGTTGCGTAGCTGCATACTTATGTGGTTTGGTAAAAAAAGTACTCCCTAGTAATAATAATATATTGTCTTTTATTTTCATTATTCAATAAAAGCATTTAAAATCTGCTTTAAATTCTTGATGCAAAATAGTTGTAGTGTTGAAATACAATACAATGTTTAAAAATGCGGTCCATTTCCTAATTTGGTCTATTAGGAAATCAAAAAAGGGAAATCGTAGTATAGCAATCTCAGTGCTTAAACTTGACTTGGTGTAGTTATCTAGCGGATTGCATCAGTACAGCGTTTAACAACAACAAGTTCCCTGATGAGTTGAAAAGGGCTGAGATTTTACCTATATTTAAAAAAGGGAATATCTCAAATAAAGAAAATTATTGTCCAGTAAGTATCTTGCCTACAATATTGAAATTCTTTGAAAGAGTTGTTTCCAGACAGATAAACAGCTTTTTTAAATAGTCTTTGTGATAAATTTTAGGTGATATTTTATTTTATAGTTTTATAAACGATTTTTTTTTCCCTTGAAGAAAATGAAGTATACAATTTTACCAATGATAACACTACATATGCCTGCGACACGTCTGTTGATTCTGTTATCTGTAAACTTAGAGCTGAATTAACCCTCTTATGCAGTTGATTTTCTATAAACTCCCTTCTCGCAAACCCTTTAAAATTCCAACTGCTTCTTGGAGTAAAAAAAAAACAAGATTTATTAAATTAATTTATCTTTATCTATCTGTAATAAGAAGATTATTGCCAAAACTGAGATAGAACTGTGTAACAATTGTTAACAAACTGTCCTTTTCCAGTCATAATATTAGTATTTGTGAAAAAGCAAACCAGAAACTGTGTGCCATTATACGTCTAAGAAACTCTTTGTTGGTATCTCATTCAAGGTTGTTAGGTTATGCCCATGTTCTCTCATATTTTTCTTACTGCCCTTTGTTCTGGATGTTTTGTTTCAAAAAGGAAATGAATCTTATATACAGTTCAGAAGAGGGCACTAAGAACAATCTACAGAAACTTTCATTTAGATCTGGATGAATCATTAACTATTGACAGCAGTTGTAGTGTGCACACAAGATATTTCCAGTTACTGATTGAAATATATAAGTCTCTTCATCCTACAAGTGCTAACTGGTCCAATATTTTCATTGAAACAAGATCCTTACAACCTTAGACGTACTTTACATTAAATCTTCCTTAGTCTAATTTAGTTCATGCTTACAAATTCTATTAAAACTTTTTCCTCATTGAAGGTTTTTAAACCTCAAATTAAAGAGTTAAAAGGTGAAACTTGTTCATTTAGTAGTTGGGTTTTTATTTAATATTTGAAGCAAAAAAATTTTGTTGGAATGTATTAGTATCTACGAACATTTTGAATTATTATTGCATTTGCTTATAACTATGTTATTATTCAACGGTAAATTAATAAATAGAATTTAATTGAATTAAATTTTGCTCCTTAGCATCAGTGAATCTTGTTATAGTTTTTTAGTTAAAATTTCTCAACATTTAGAATGAATTGTAAATTTTTAATAATCTGAATAGATTTAGTCAAAAAGTAGAAAAAACTATGCCTTACGAAATTTGGACACTTTCTATGGCTATTCTATGATTTAAAAGTTACAATATTACTAATAAACAGTACATACTCTAGCTGGATATTTAAAACACGACAGAGTATGATGTATGTGATCATTAAACACAAATCTTTCTCATATAAGCGTAGAAAAATTTCGTTAATAACAAAAAGGTTTTACTCAAGCCAAGAGTAACTAATAGATGCTATTTTTAGAATCCAGACATAATTGACAAAATCTAATGAATTCTCTGGTGATATTTCTCCACTTCATTTTTTTTTTTTAGTTTTCTGTAATTATTTAATGTTTAATGGTCATAACAGAAAGTGAGTGAGTTTTTTTGGGTAAAAAATTCTTGTTTTTTGATGCTTAAGCCAGATTATGCCCAAATATGGCTATTAAGTGTCGCATAAAGTTAAAGGAAGATAGAAGCCATATATGGCCACCTGCTAATAAGTGTTTTCCCAGGCCCAGACCTCAAAAAAAGTTGCTTTAAGTCGAGAAACGATTTTTTTTTTAAATTTTTTTCAAAATAGTTCATTATTAATCTTTCTCTGTAATTTTTCATGCAATTAAAGGGCCGTTTTTTTTACAATTTTGCTGTACTTGGTGTTTGAAAATATTTTAGAATAATTTTGTATTTTGGTCTTTTGTAAGTGTTATTGTGTCCAATCTCTTTTGTAAGTGTTATTGGGTCCAATCTCTTTTGTAAATCTTATTGTATATGTGTTATGAAATATTTGAAATATTTATATAATCTCAAATGGCCACCTGCTGAATGTTTTTACTCCCCATCTCCAAGACCTAAAACTTGAAATTTGGTCACATTCTATATCTTCAAAGAAATTTTTTTGCAGTTTTGCTGTACTCTGTGTTTTAAAATATTTCGGAATAATTTTGTATTTTGGTCTTTTGTAAGTGATATTGTGTCCAATCTCTTTTGTAAGTGTTATTGGGTCCAATCTCTTGTAAGTGTTAATTGGTCCAAAATCTTTTGTAAATCTTATTGTATATGTGTTATGAAATAGTTGAAATTTTTATATAATCTGTTCCTTTTTTTTTAAATTTTTTTTTAATAATTTGGTCTGAAGTTAAAAGATTTTTACACCATTTGGCCACCTGTTATTATTTTAATGTTATTATTCATAAAATTTTTATATCAATTTTGTTTTTATTGCTGCTGATATGTTGTCCAAGTATTCTTTATATTTTTCAATCTAACCTGTCTCACCCATACTAGTATGGAAAATGGGCGTAAAACTGTATAAGAAGAAAACAAACTCTGTTATTACTGCTGTTTTGTAAAATTGGTTTTAATAATTTAATCTTCTAAAAAAAATATCTTTCTTTTTGGGAAACCAGATAATTAATAAAAATCTGCAATATGTTATTAAGTTTTTTATGCTTAAATATTATATTATTTTCTTAACTTTCCTGCTTTTGGACTTTTTTCGGGGCTGTGGGAACAAAATTTTAGTACAGGAGAGAAGCAGGAGTGGTGCAAGCTGATTTTTTTTCGGTTGGTAGAAGAGAAGGGAGTTGTTATTATTATTATCTCCTAATTATTATCCTTCTCCCACTAGGGAAAACCCACTTTAAGAATATCTGTTACAAACATTTTTTGGGCGAGGCTTGTTCACAATTCTGCATTTTCAAACTTTTCTCTAATGGTACTGCTAGTATCAATTTTGATATTTTTTTCTGGCATTTTTGATATTAGGCTTTAGAGTCATAGCTTTTGATAATTATTCTTTTCGATATTTGAGAGTCTGTCAATCACCAAAATATTTTTTTGTCATAATCTGATTTGTATATAACTTATTCAATCTTCTAACTGCAAACTTTTTTTTATTATATTATTGCAGTAAATTGAATTATGTCGAGAATAGCTTAAGCAGTATCAATATCAAAATCATAGCGGGCTAGGCGTTTATAATGGAAGAAATGACATTAATGAAAATCGCTCCCTGGAAATTATTTGTTATTTCTGTTCATAACTTATAACAATATTTTGATTTTTTTTTTTTTTTTTTTTTTTTTGTTAGTGTAGTCTAATGAAATTTTTTTAGAGTATAGGATATTAATCTCTTTAAAAAAATGTCTGAAAATGTATTTTTGTAAAATTAAACTTTCATCACACCCTTTTAAAATTTATGTTTTTGGTCGTTACTCATAAGTTAACCTTATTTTACTATTAATTTCTCTTCAGGGTATTCATTCTTAATAAAGGACGCAATTAAGATCTTATCTTTATGTCAAGCAGTTTCTTATTTATAGTTTTAAATTTTTTTTTATGTAGCAGCAATACTACATGTTAAAGTTTGTGTAAAGATATGTATAAAAAAACTACAACCTGAAATTAATGGAGATAACTTTCATGTTAACTTTTTGTTAAGCTTTTAAGAAATTCTTGATTTAGCCACATCTATCCACTTGATTTCATACAACACATTTTTTTGTTTATTCTTGGCTTAAAATCATTAGATGCCTAAGCCTTGAAAAGTTCACTTTGAGAAAAAAAAAAAAAGGAGGATTAACTCAGGTCTTAGGTTCAAATTTGGTATCGCCCACTCAGCATATGGACTTTGAAATGTTTTAATATAGTATTTAAAAATGATGTTTTTGATTTTTTCAAAAAAAAATGTCAAAATCTCACACGGTTTTGGAGTACTATAAAAAGCATCTTTTTTCCAATATAATTTGAATTCTTTTTAAATTGTTTTATTATTTTAGACTGATTTTGTGCGCATCTTTTGGTCTTCACGGACAGTTTAAATTTAATTTTAGATTTTGATATAATTTATCTATTAATTCAAATATGGTTACCTGAAAAATATTCTGATTCTTTAACCAGTGGGCATTCTCTATAAAAAGATTTGCATTTTTTCAATTTCTCAAAAAATAATAGCATCATAGTTTTGTTTGCAGTCCATTTATTTCGTAGGAAACAAATATCAAGTAATTCTATTGATCTAATACTTAAACCATTTGCAGACCCTTGAAGAATATCTGATAAATAAGCTATTTTACTGCCATTTCAGAGTAAAATAAAAAGCAGTAATTTTTTTTGGCTATAACTTTAGTTATATTAAAATTCAGTTTGATGAATTAAATAGAACAAATATGTGTAAACTATTGTTTCAGGTACGTATGATAATCAAAAACACAATGTTGTTTTGTAAACATCTTAAAAATTTTTAAAATGATAAAAATCGAAAAGTGTAGCTCAGTTTAATTGTCAGGCATTTCAGCATCAATTCCTGGCAAGGCTGTAAATTTTGGAAGAGAATAAAAATTATCACCAAGTATAATATCTCCATTTTCTAATGTAAAAATCAAGAGCAGTGTCATTGACTACTGAAGGAGTTTGAGTAGAATGAACACCATCAAAAGAAAAAGCATTTTTATCAAGTTTTTTTATCTAATTATCTTGTTTTTAATTTCATAGAATGTTCTTTTATTTCTTTTTGCTCGAAAATTCATTTCCTTCTAGAATGTTAGTTTGTTGAATTTCAATTGATTGACGCAGAAAAAAATTAAAAATTAATATTACTTCTTTTTGTTTCTCATTGTTTTTTTTATGAATTATTTAATACCAAAAATCAATAAACTCTCATATACAATTCTTTGAAAAATATAGATATTATAAAACTTCAATCTAAATAATACATTACATTAATTTATCTATAAATATAAACCGATTGCATTTTTTTATAAATCGTCTTTAAAGAATTGTACGCAGTGATTTTTTATGCAAAAAGCAAGTTTTTTTTAATTAAAAAAACTTTTTTGGCATTATATATCTGCTAGTACTTTTGCAAAAGCAACTTTTTTGGTGTTTTATACTGAATTAGATCTTCTATCTCTATGTAAGTAAAAAACTTTATCTTTTGTGTTGTTACTTGTTTTTCAAAGACTTATCAATTCACTCAGTGTGTTCTCATTCGTTTTGCATTTTCATCTTTTTTTTCATTAGAGAAGATTTTAGGAATTTTTTTAGACTGAATTTTCCTCTGTCAGTTTTCAATAATTTTTGACAAGATAATTGGTCATCAGTCAAAACTCCAATTAATAAATCTTGAAGAGCTGCTGCTAAACCTTTAAGCAAAGTCATATTCTAATTCTTGTAGCACATTTTAGATCTGATTTTAAAAACAAGATGAGTTAATGGTTGCATCAAAAAAAAGCTATCAGCCTACAATTTTGGTCTAAGTTTCCTAATTTTTGAACTGAAATTTTTAACAGGATAGTATGTTCTTTCAATTTCACTATGGTCAAATTAATATAACATACTATCTTGATAAAGTTTGTGATGGTGTATATGTATGGACTTTAGTCCTAAGTATTCACAAGTTTTTATTATTGAAAAGGTTTTTCTAATTACTTCATCTATAAATAGAATTTTAAAAATATGGTTCTCCTTACTAAGTTTTAATCAAATTTGACTTATTTTTACCTGGAACTGCTTGACACGCTGAGCTTGTCTAAAATTATTTGTTACACTTTAATGTCAGAGAATATTATTTCTGTTAGTTAGGTATGTCTGCAATTTTTAAATATTATTTAAAATTATGTTTTCTGCAATTATAAATATTAATTATTATTTTGTATGAGTTTCAAAGGTGAGGCTATGTAGAAGAAAAAAATTTACTTGATAAAATTCTTGCTTTCAAAAAATTTTTTATTTTTAATGAAATGGGTGCATTAATTAGTTAGGTTAGCTGAGTTTGAAAGGAGAGTTAAAAAAAAAGAAAAGAAAAAAAAAATATATATATATATATATATATGATATTGTTTAATAATGTTTTAATATTTATTGTTTTTCTTCTAAAAAAATTCCGAAAAGAGCTATTGGAAAAAAAAAAAATGATGAAAAATAGGTTCTATCTCATTATTATTTTTTTAGTTAAAAGTCTAGAAGAAGTTGTTGAGCACGATCCTGATAAAGTGATGGCAGAAATTCTTTTTCAAGGAGACCGAGAAAATGTCGAATGGAAGTAAGCTCAGCCTATTATTTTTTTTTTTTTTTTAGGACTCAAAAATAGTTTTGTTCTCAAATATTTTCTCTCGTCAAAAGCAAATCATTTTTGGAGCTGCTGTTAGCATCTCAAAAGACGGAGTGAATTAAAGAATGATTCATTCATAACTTCCCCTCAATATTTACAATATTCATTGTTTTAACTCTTTAAAGAGCCATACTAAAACAAAACCCTTTTATTAAAAAGCTATTTCGATTAATTTTTAGTGAATTTTTTCTATTTAATATATAACATCTTAATACACAGGAAATAAAAAAACTTTCAAAAAACTGTGTATCTTTATTTTTATCAAATATTTATACTTCCTGTTTTAAAAAACAAGCAGTGGAGCATTTGGACTCTTAATATTTCTTTGATTTGTTATGTTACTTTTTCTTTTACTCAATTTTGAGGTATGATATGCGGCTTTTGTTTGTCTAGATTTTAATCAGTTCTTGTACCATATTTAATTTGAATAAGCACTTGGAGAGTTTATCAAGAGATGTGACATTTCAGCCTTTATTTGAGAGGGTTAGGTTAATCCTGTAATTGACGAGTTGAAATTTCTGCTGTTTTGATTATTTTGACATATGAGGCAAAAGTATTTAGTCATACACAATTCAGAAGTAATTTATTTTTTTGACTAAATCCTAATTCATGGAAATCATCCTTAAAGATGAAAGTGTGAAGGGTATGTATGTGGGTTTTTTTTTTTTTTCTGTGCGTGAGGGTGTGCTTAATCAAGAGTTTGGGCTTATGTATGTAAGCACATAATGTAATAAAACTCCGATGATTACAGTTTTGCGTTAATTAGTTTTTACAAACACAACATTGAACCTAGAAGTTTAGGTAATTTTTATCAAAATTGCACTTGAATTTAACTATTTGGGGGAGATTATTAATTTGTATAACTTTGTAATGATCAAGATTTTTTTCCTATTTTTGGTTTTATCTTAAGTTGGTTTAAAATTACATGATATTTGACATATGTTGATCATCCAGAATAGAAAAGTTACTTATTTTATGTCTTAAATAGGATATGTTGATTTCCAATCCAAGAATTATATTTTTGCAAAGATTGTTTATAATAATAATAGTTTTTCTGTGTGTGTTCTCTTTAAGTTGTGTTGCTGTTTTATCTTTTGACCAATATATTCACCTTCTGGAAATAGAGTTTGTTATATTTTTGCAAAGACTGTTTATAATCATAATAATCTTTCTGTGTGTGTTCTCTTTAAGTTGTGTTGCTGTTTTATCTTTTGACCAATATATTCACCTTCTGGAAATAGTGTTTGGTAGAATAGGCCTTTATTTTTCTCAACAACTTAGATTCTTCTAAAATTTAAAGAATTTTGAAAGACTATATTTATGGATTTTGAAAAACTATATTTATAAGTTGTTGGCCATTTAAAAAAATAACCTTGATGGTCACTAGAACCGATGAAGTCCTCTCAATTTGGCAGTTTTTCTCCTCAGCCATTCATTATTTTTGAATGAAGATGTAATGTTATAAGAGGAAGCAAATGAAAGTTCTGGTTTTATATACAAAAATGATTGCTTTGTCGAAAAATGCCTAATTTTGAAGATCTTAAGATGATCAATGAAAGTATCAATTGATTAACATGGCGATCATATAAAAGTTTTTTTTTAGACCCAGGCCTCAAAAAAAGTAAAGTTTTGGACCCTGACCCCAAAGCAAGTAAAATTTCAGACCCAGGCCCCGAAACAAGCGAAATTTGACCCAAAAATAGCATTTTGATTTGTCTCAATAATTATTTTGAAATTCTGCTGAAATTTGATTGGTCATACTGAATATCCTGGTCCACCATATGCTTTATTACCACTTCTGTTTTATTACAAACCTCAGCTTTTTCCAACGTATCCATTATTTTCCTTCACTACAACTACCATTTCTACTGCTGTCAAAACATCTTTTTCCCCCTTATTATATTTTGTTACTCACTTTTTTTGGTGTCTCCCTTCACTTGTTTTATATCATTAATTTTTCTTATCTTGGGATGATGGTTAAAAGATATAGTCATTACTTGAACTGAATTTAGATATAATAGTCATCTCCCTACTTGCATAATTACATTTAACAATTAACTAAGCAGCCTTCATCAGGTAATTCTATCTCTCTTCAGATGAGAGGCTCAATGAAACAATCCTTATTGGGAGCTTCTAGAGATAAATCCAAAAAAAAAAAAAAATTCTTCTTCTTATCTTGTTCATAAAATGATCATTTGAAATTATCTGCAAAAACCTAACTTTTCGTACTATATTAGTGCTTTTTTACATTAGAATTGATAAATTTCTGTAAAATAAAACAAACAAAACTCTTTCAAAATTTACATGACTTTGTTTTTGAAACCACAAAAGGAAAACTTAAGTAAGTCATGTTAATCCACCATCTGTATATTTTTTCTTACTGTTTTGTTTAGATATTCGAAGGTCCAGCCACTCGAATTTGAAAAATTTCTTGAGGAAATCAAGTAAATCTTACTTAATTTCTTGTTTATATTAATTACCATATTTTTTGATGTTTATTGCAAACTTGGCTAGTGAATGGCCGTTAGTCTTAAGATTCAAGTTTCCTAGATTGTGGCCATACAATGAAAAGATGACTCCTAAATTTTTGTAAGTGAATTGTCATTGGAAAAAGCATGCTATTGTAAGAACTTCGCTCCAAGATTTCATTAAACGATTTGTAAATTTTGGTTTATTTCACAGTAGTTATCTAAAGTTTAGCTCCCAACAATTGCCTCCTCAACAGCTGAAAATCAACGTAGATTTATTCAACTTTTTGCTAGTTCCAAAATATGGGAAATAGTTCAGAACTTATTCATTTGCCTTTTTGTGTTCATTTGTACCTAGTTTACTTTTCTCCATTTCTGCTCCATATACATTGATTTAGAAAAAAGATATTCCTTCGTCATGAAATTCAGGTTATGCCCATGACCATTTGAAATCCCCCTTTTTCTATTTTTTTTTTTTTTTAAATTTTTTGGAGCTTCTTATTTTATTTGAAGGTTTCGGTAAGTCCATCAAAGGCATTTTTGTATTTAAAAGAATTTTGTGATAGATTAATTATTCCACATATATAATACACCTTCAATATTGAGATACAATAAAAAAATTATTTTAAAAAGACAAAAGTTTGAAAACAGTGTACAACATGATAAAACATAATGTGGCAACGCTTTTCAACGATTTCAAAGCCATGCAAAGGCTCTCCATATAATCGAACTTTACTAATATATCATCAGAAAATTTGCTGTAGGGCGGACTATTACACAATTAAGTTTGAAATTTTATCAAGAAGTGGTCTACAAATGTTAGTGTAAAACATGCATTGCAGGAGGTGATAACAAGTTGTTTCAGCTCATCTCAAAGGACAGTAGCAGCATTTATTTTTTTTAACAAAATTTGGCTTTTCCCCATAGTCAAACTTTAAAAAATTTAAATTGACTTCCTAGTTATCAAAGTAATAATAGAGTTTAGTTTAATAAGTATGGTTTGTTTTCTCCAAGTATGACATGTTTAACAGCAAGTAGACATAATGTTAAAGTAGACATAATGTTGTTTATTTAAGTAATACAATGTTAAACATATGCTTAGGGTGAATGAAAATATATTTTCCAAAAAGGGAATTGAGTAACTCCTTAAATTGTTCAGTTTTTAATACTATGTGTTATTTATTTAGAACATTTGATGAAAACAATAAATATTGTCACTGAAAAAAATGTCACCTTTATAAAATTTTTTGTAAAGTTATATTTTACTTAACTAACAACTTTTATTAAATGTTTTGTCACATGAATCTATGATTTTTATGTATCATTGAATATTCGTTTATTGTTAATCACTATGAATATTTAATAAAAAGATGTTGTTGAGCTTATAATCCATTAAAATTACTAGTTCTTCCAAGTATCAACCTTGAAAAATAGTGGCTATTAGCAGAATTTATACTCACACCAATTATCTGATTTATGTATTAATCAAACATGTTTTCGCTATGCCATGACTTTGCTTGTTTAAGGTTTTGATCTTTATTTGTTTAGTTATGTTTTTAATCTAACAGTTATGAATTTTCCCATGGGTGTATTTATGATGTTTACTTTGAGCTAACAAATTAGTTGTAACTTAATCTATAACTACAAACTACATAGATTTCCTTATTTATTCTACTAAACAGTGTTTATATATCTCCCAAATTTAGTTTACATTATCATTTACTAGTAATAACATATCTTTACAGCTTATCGAATGCGTTAAATAACTCATGTTGCTTTTCCACCTTTTCTTATGGTCTTCATTGCTAAAATCATCTGAGGTCAGTAGAAGCAGTTTGTTTTTTCCTCAGTCATTTTGCTTGACTATTTACTATACTGGCTCGTTGCCAAAAATTCTTTAAGAAGATTACAAATTTTTAGCAAAAAATTCTTAATCATAAAAGAAAAAAAAAAAAAGAAAAAGTTTTTAGTATACAGATACTTTGTGCAGAAAGTTTAAGTTTTAGGTGTGTTGTATTCAGTATACAGATAACATTACTCTATAGTACTAAGCTTTTACAGGGAAGCGGACTCTCAACGATGATGGTTTGAAAAAACTTACTTGTGGTATCATAAGTAGCTTAGTTGGTGTAATCATTATAATATGCTAGTGTTTTCTTTAAGCTTTTTCTGTGGTGAGAATATAAATAAAGAATAAAACAGATTTTAACCCTTAGCGTCCCATTCCCGGACCAGTCCGGGATTTCAATGCTGTCCTCAGATCCCATGCCCGGACATGTCCGGGATTTCACTACGACCACTTTGAACGGTCGTAGCTCAATACACACT
>JAUZNK010064474.1:0-14596 GCA_035046665.1 Euphysa ruthae
TATAATTATAAAATCAGTGTTTTGTCATGTGTGTGTTTTACACAATGTATTTAATATAGGTTATGATATTTGAAATAAAATCTTTTTTCTTTATAGCAAAAATAGAAATTTAAAGATTGGTCAAGTCGTATTTTGTAAATTCTCTTTCTACTCCATGTCATTTAACTCGCAAACTCTGAGCAGTTATTTCATCTTGGAAAGACCTGCTTAAATGTGATTCAATTTGGTTTCAGATTCACCTTAAGTTTAAGATTTTTTTAAAGATATATATATATATTTTTTTTATCAAACTTTTTACATTGAATTGATTCGGTTCAATTCAATCATATGATATTCAATTAACGTTATTTCAGTTTAGTACATGAAACGTGAAAAAAAAAATCACAAAATCAAGGCTAATAATATATACTAGGTATTTTTTTATTCATTTTTTTTAATATAATAAAGGTATACTGCATAAAATATAAAAAAGAAAATGAAATAAGAAGGCAATGCAATTTTAAAATTACAAAGAATTATTTGCAACAAGAGAATGTATGCAACTCCCTTTCCAGAGTTTTACCTTCTCTTTAAAAATGGGAACACTTGCAATGTTTTTAATATCATCTTAATGGGTGTTCTACATTAAACTAGTCTTAAATTGCAGGGAATTTTGCCGTAAGTAAGAATGCGAAGGTTAAAAAGATACGCAGTCCGAAGATCAAAAGGTGTAACCCTAAGATCAAAATTATTCCAAAGCAGTTTGGGATTTAACTAGTTTAGTGTTTATATACCTCAATCAACAGTCGCTATAGATTTATTTTACGAATACTAAAACTATCCTTTATCTCCAAAAGTTCCCAAAAACTTAATAAGCGGTCATTATAAACAGCTTCAGTGCACGTTGATTTTTTCTTAGATTAAAGTCCGTGAAAGTTTGATTTTCAGAAATTGGTATTTGCAAAAAATTTCTCGTAAGATGTTACTAAATTAACAGAAGGCATAGAGTTTCACAATCGAGCAGTACATGGGAAGAAAATCGATTAATGAAATTTTTTGTGAAATTTAGGCACCTGTAAAGTTAAAGTATGAGTAACAGATGAAAACTTTGAGGTCCTTGAGGAAACCTTAAGTGAAGGTTATTACTCCT
Source organism: Euphysa ruthae (assembly GCA_035046665.1). NCBI lineage: Eukaryota > Metazoa > Cnidaria > Hydrozoa > Anthoathecata > Corymorphidae > Euphysa > Euphysa ruthae. Next base: position 1,130 of record JAUZNK010064474.1, read on the forward strand.
TTCAAATCATCTGAACAGTGGCCATGGAAATACTTATAGAACAGTGAAATTAGGCTACATTTCAGCAATGGGAAAGTGGTTGAAGATTCGAATCAAGTTTAGGACCAAAAATATTGAAAATGTAGACATACAACAGAGGTTCCTGCACGAAGATGGCAGCAATATTTAATACATAGTCTAATGGTAGCCTTAAGCATACTATCTGGCTGGAGAAAGTTACTCATCCGGAATAAAGACTTAACCTTCATGGCAGCAGATTTAACAATGGATTCAACGTAAGAACTCCAAGAAAAGTTATTTGAGAGCTTTACGCCTAACAATCGAATTTGCGTAAATTCAGTGAGTTCAGGACGACTAATCATTATAGATGGCAGGAAAAGTTCCCTAAAGCGGTTTATGGAAAGAAGCTTCGTTTTTGAACAGAACAATGAGTGACACCAGAAGCTACAGTGCTACAGTTTGAAGGGTAGCGATCGAAAACCACTTGGATTTCTCTGCCTGGCAAAAAAGGCTTAATGATTTTTAAAACTTCACCAGAGTTTTTACACAATTAGAATGATGAAAGTCTGAAACTATATAATATTGTTGTTTTTTATTATTTTAGAAACCAATTTTATCTCAGAATTTAGTTCTGAAAACCGTTTTAAAGCTAAAATTTAGTTTTTGAGATATAAAATAAATTTTTTTAAACTAAAAAAATAGGGGATTTTGCAATTATAAAATTATATAACACCAAAAAACAATTTTTGGCGAGAAAGTAAAATTTTCCTCACTACACTTATTGCACTGTCTAATTTTGGTTTAAAATTTTTTTCCATGATATTTAAGGTATTCATTGTCACGTGTTAGATGGCAAAAAATTTGAGAATATATGACAAAAGTGCTATAATGTAGCTGTAGCTTTAAATATGAGTATATTTATCAACAAAAATAGTTGATGCCTTTGCTTTAAACATCCAAGGTAAATTCTTTCTGTGTTCGTTGTATGATTCACAAGTGCAATGAGTTTTGGATTTTTTCAAATTTTAAGAGCTAACTTTGTTGTGTTACTACCAACAGACGAGGAAAAAGTATTGGATGATTTATTTGCCCAATTATCATAGTTAATCTCATACATGGGAAGGATGAAGAAATAAAAACGCAAACATAAAACTTGGAAAAATTTCAGGACAGTATATTGAAAAATAGCTGTTTTTATTTTTGAAACAAGTTTGTCTCAGTTACTGGGCTCTGAAAAGTGATTTGTTTGTAGAATAAAGACAAAACAGGACAAAGCCAATGCTCCTTTGGAAAGCAAAAAAGACATTGTTAGCTAAAAAAAATTCAATAAAACATATGTTTGCATAGTGAGTCACACAAGGAACATCGAGCTCGATGGGCCCACCGTGTCTTTTTTATGTTATTAAACGCTTTGAAAATTACTTTATGTTGAAAACCTGGATGATAGAGATACAAAAACATTCCAAAATATTATGTTACATTATAAAGTAAATTAAGTTTGTAGAGAAACTAACTTGTGCAAAAATGCCTTTACGGTAAAATCTTAAACGGGTTGTAATGGTACTATCTGATTTTAATAAGGGATATGACGTCATAGTATGACGTCATAATATGGACACAAGCTAGACCGAATTTTTGTTGATTTTATTTATTCAGTTTTGTTTTATGAAATTATAAAGTAACAAAAATGTTGAATTTAAAAAAAATTAAAAATCCTAATTCTTTTTTTTACACATAAAAAAAAAATACAAGATTTAATTCAGATTTTAGAACAGCTAAAGTCTTACTTACATACACACTCAAGTACGTGAATTATATCTAAAGGAGACAATGATTTTTAAATATTGTCACTGTTTACTAAAAAATTTTAAGAAGTAAACTTGATCTTGTCAAAACTGGCAGAGTATTTAATTTTTTCTTTTTTTTGTGAAAATCCCTTTAACTGTGCATGCTTTTTTAATTTAACGTCATGTTTTATGTGCCGGATGTTTATGAAAATTTATTTCTATGCTTAAAAACTGGTTAACATTTTTTGAACCTTCTAAATACAAACAATGCTTTAATATGTCGGCATAAATTTGAACGAGTAGTATGAAACATATATCACAAGCGCAATATTGACCAAACTTTCTATGTATATACTTATTTTTTTTTGTATCGATACCTAAAAATCTGGGTTTTTTATTCTAAGATCAAAAGATTATAGGCAGATCCTAGAATTTCCAACACGAGCAACAACAAACTTCTGTCAACAGTATAAAATTATAATGTAGGCACATGGTCTCTACCATGCGCCTATTTTATATTTTACTACCCTGTAGCAATATAGCTGCAAAAACTTATCAGTCGCTTTCCAATTGAGTCCAGATTTATATTTCGCTTAGCAGTTGCTTTATGAATTTACGGATGAATTTGGGTAAAAATCCTAGAATAGCAGAGACAACATAATCCAATGGCAAACAATCAGAAGGCAGAGAGCTTCAAAATCAAGCAGTACGATTGAAGAGAAATTTGATAAATAGAAATTTTTGTTAAATCTAGTGGTCTTCACCGTTTAAAATATGAGCAAAAAATTTTCTTCTGTGGCCATTGAGGAAGCCTTACGTGCATGCGTCAATTCTTTTATATCATGAGAACAGTGGTAATGTGGTGTTATTTATAGAACAGTGACAATGATGCCACGTTTCTGCGATGGGAAAATGATTGAAGATTCGAACCAAGATCTGGATCAGCAAGATTAAGTATACGTTTCTGAAAATCAAGAAGATGGCCAAAGATGGCAGCAATAATCAATACATGGTCGAGTGGTAGCCTTATAGATTTAAAGTATTCTCTTAGGTGGAAAAAAGTGCCACACCCAGAATAGAGATCCAACCTTTATCATAACAGTTTTGCAATGGATTCAATTTAAAAATTCCATGTAAAAGTTTTTCTTAACAAAAGAGTGAAGAACAAAACACCAACGATGAATTTAACGAAGTTATTTATGTTTTTATTTTGTTTCTTGATGTTTTTTTATTTCTTTTGGTATTTGACTACATTAAATATTGAGACTTGATATTTGCTAAAAAGTTTGTTAATAACTCGACTACTAGAATAGATTTGTTGTGAAAAAATAATATGAAAATTGGAAGTTAATAATCTTAAGTCCCTGAAAAGCCTTAACGGTGGACCATTTTTACCAATCTGGAAATTACCACCCAGCCACTTTCAAACAATTTTAAATGGTTTTCTTCAAAAATTTCTAATAAACTTCTAATAAATGAAGGTCCTTGTTTATTAATCTTTTAAAGTAAAGCTTTATAAATTATTAAAGTCGTTATTTATTTGAATAATAATATAAAAATAATATCTCAATTGATTTTCTCAATTTTTCACTTTACTCTTCATTATTTTCTCCATTGATGAATATATGTTCACCTTCTGTATATGAATATATTTGTCAGAAAATATATAGCTTCTAGATTTGGCTTGTTCAATTTTAGCTGCTCAACTAGCACTATGAAGATACTAAGAATGTTCATTTTTCTTTTCGTATTGATTTTTGATAAAGGTAATTTATTTTAATTTTTAAATTTTATGACCTTTAAAACCAGTTTTTATTCCAGTATTTTATTTGGATGAATTTTTACCTAAACATTTTAGCTAATCATACATATCCACTTTGAAAACGCCGTCAGGATTTTAAGAAAAAGAAGAAGAAGAAAATTTTATAGCTAATCGTTTCCATATAATGTTTAATATGTTATTAAACCGGGGGCAAGTTCTGAAAATGAGAAAATTATATTTACGATAAAACAAATAATTCTAACTTTATTGATAATCTCGAAAATAGATTAATTACATCGTTTTTATTTCTTCACAAAGTAGTGATCGCAATGGTCACTACTTTGTAAAGAAATAAAAGGTATCCTAAGAAAAATAACATACCAGGAAATTAGGTGTAAATCATCGCTCAATATGGTGTTCAATTCTTGGCAAATCACGAACTGTAACTTCCTAATTATCGTAGCTACCTTTTTCCTGCAAAACAATGGTCTCATACTTCTGATAAAACCGATTTAAAACTTTGTAGCAATTTCTTTCTCCCAGAGGTAATGGAACCTTAATAACAACAATTTTTTTTTTATTTTTGTTTAAAATAAATCAAGTCAGATTTTATGAACATGTAAATAAATAATTTGGTATTTTAGCCTGGTCGTTTTCTTGTTATTCATGTGGAAGTTCTACATACAGTGGATGTATTCGTACGCAAAAACTGAAAACGTGTAGCAGACACATAGATAACCAATGTATCACTTTGTCGTTTAAACATGAACTAGTCATTGGATTAAATAAAACATTGAAACAGACTAATTTTAAAAAAGCTTGTTCTAGCAGAAAAATACACTGCAATACTTATTGTGCTTCGTTCCAAATGGTTGGAGAAAGGAACTGTGTAGTAAGCTTTATATTTTTACTAATTACTATCAACTTATTCATCTCATGCTTGAATTTGTTTTTTTCCTAGATTGGGATAGATACATAAAGCCAAGTTTTGCTTTACAACTTTAATACTTTAGCAGTATGAGAGCTGCGGCTTAAAGTGACATGAAATCAATCATACGATAAAGAAAATTGAATCTATTATTAAAAAAACTGACTAAAATCTCGATCTAATTAGCGAATAAGTGTAAATTGATAGAACTAAGCAACGTTTAACAATTATTTTTTCTATATTTTTATTGGAAATGCACGCGGAATACTCCGTTTTTGGTGCGACAAAAAAAAATTTTTTACAAGAAAAACAATTTTGATGTCCATTTAAAGAATAGTAGATTAGAAACTGTGAAGACAATAAATTGGATAGAATTTCTTATTTTTAAACATTTTACATATAAAACCTAGCATAAAAGTAAAAATAACAACTTACGATGATATTTTTACTTGGTATTGTTGATATAAAAACCCCGAGACAGCTTGTTGATCTAAATCAAAAGGAAAAAATGCAAGCTATAAGGTCAGTTTGAAATTTATATGAATATATCTGGGCTACGTGGTTATTACTCTTATAAATAGTTTTGATCTAATTCCATCTTATATTTTCAGGCTAGATGTTGTTATAGATCTGGATGTAATAAAGCAGGAGGTAAAAAATATATAAGAAAGAGAGGATTATCTGCAAATACCACGTTAATACTACATGTTATAAGTCCTGCACAAGTCGTGGTTGTTTATATTTTGATATACTCCTTAAATAATATCTTCTTACAGTAATTGACAATATATGTTTGAATTTCTCTTTCGTTGATATATTGATAATTCTTCACAATGGAAGAAATATTTGTATAAAAATTCCATTTTCCCATGCTGCTGTTCCACAGAGTGTGACCAGTGATGTTTTCGATTGGTAATTATAGGGGCTTGTGAAGGCTCGCATTTTATTTGCAATCAAAAGCTCTGAACAAATAAATTTCAAATACTGATAAAATTTAAATGAATATAAAGCCTTTGATTCAGAAAAATTTATTCATTTAGTAGATATGAATATCACCCCTTCCTAATGCTATGAATAGCACTACAATTATATTTTCCCCAAAAAAATGTCTATTTCCCCACTAGCAAATAATGTAAAGTAGGTAAATGCTAAATATAAAAAAAAGCGAAACGCTCAAGATAAAATAACAAGACAAAAAGCAGATAAATAAGTTACTATCAAAAGAACCTTGAGAGAAGAAAAATAAAGCGACAAGGTTTTAATAACATCCCAACAGAGGAACTTATAAGTTATGATTTAGAAAAAACAATTTTTAGAACTTATAAAAACTCACAGACAAACATTTAAATGATAATACCTTGTACGGCACATCGAATTCTGTTTTATCACTTAATACCTCTAGGAAGTATACAAAGATTACTGCAGAGTAACTGGGTAACATTACCAAGAAAAAAATAAAACCCAAAATTTTACAAAATTCAAAAAAATTAGTTATAAATGATTTGTGAAATAAGTTTATTGACATTAACATTCCAATTTTTTGATCTCGAAGGCTTAATTTTTTTCTTGGTCAGAACATAAAAACTTATTGTCATATGAGAGAAAAAACCAGTTTATTTAGGAAAGGTTTAGGAGTTTTGCTGCAAAGGGTCGTTAAGAGCAGTCACCACGGATAAGATTTTGAAGTGAGAAAAGGTTAATAGTTAAGACCAGAACATAAAGCTTTTGTAAGCATATTCCGTTATAAAATAAAATGGCTTAGAGCGATTATATCGGTATCGTGACGATATTACAGATGTTTGAAAGTTGCCTATACATTGTTGTCTACGGTACCAAGAATCTCATCTCAGACAACAACGCGTTTAGAAATTAAATGTAGAGAGGTTCTTGCTTAAATATGGTAACAAAATTTCATTGTGGAGCAATTTTTGCTTTTAAAACACAGACAAATGTAGAAGTTAAGTGTTTTCGCAAAGATCGAGAGATTCTACAATTTTAAGGGCAGTAGATCTATGCATAAATTTTATTTAAAGTGTTAAAAATGTTACGACAAGGTGGCAATGGCCTTATGGTTCCGCAAAGTTTAAATAAATTATGTAAAAAGGAATTGTTTTTAGACTCATTAATTTTGTTTATATACTGATTATATACTGATTCATTGAAAAACTCTAATAAATTTACTTAAATAATGTACTTTTAAAAGAGAATTAAGGTAAAAAACACCAGTTTACCCACATTAAAATTTCACATCACCTGCATTAATTCTGTGTGTGGTAAAGGGAGGGATTTTACTACAATTTCGATCTTTATTATCTTCTACACAAAGAAATGAGTCCCCTGTATGCTTTTTAAACATAGATTCCCGCTAGTCCATCTTATTGCTGCTTACTTAATTAAATAAAATCAATCATAGAAACGCATTTGCGAAATAAAATTCTAAAGAGTGATCTTCCAGGAGCAGTTTGAATAGATGCTAAATCTAAGTTAGAGTTAAGTATATATATAATAGACACACACATTGTTGTTTACGTAACTTATATTTTACTAAACTTTGACATGTTTTTTTTTTTTTTTTTTTCTTTTTTTATAAGAAACTAAGACCTTTAGTAGTTTCAGTCTCTTAATTTTGGTAGAGGTTAAGTAAAAAAAGTTTCTTAAATCGTAAAATTGGTTTGGTCTTGTCTGTTGACCAAGGTGAGGTTAGGAGGTAAAATGATAAAAGTTAAAAAGTTTTATGATAAATAAACGGGTGAACAAAGAAACAATACATTAATTTCTAACGGGTTGTATAGCTATCTATAACATTAATATATAAAGGTATGTGAAAGCATGGCAATCTTGGCAAGCCAGAGTTAAAAATGCACAAAAAATAACTGCAAAGCTCGCAACACTCGCTTCGCTTTCGCAAAATAAACAAAAAAAAACCTGAAAATGGAGGTACAAAGAACAATAGTAAACTTACTCATTAATCAACTCACAAATTTTCTTACATTAACAGAGATTAATATACAACATGAGCCTGCAAGCATAGTAACTACCACGAAATAGTCGTAGAAGCCTCTACAAATGAGAGTGCAATGGGTTAAAACCTTAGCATTTGTATTTACATCACAGCAAACATGTAATTTTTTTTTTATATTCCATGCTTTTAGTGATTTTTATTTATTTCAGTCAAAAATAAATATAATTTCATTTATTCTTACTCTCCCTTTCCTGTATGCTATTGCTTTCCCCCTCCACCACAATTTCTTGAAATTAAGAGGGAGTCTATGAGTGCGGTGTTTTGAAAAGATCATAGATTGGTGTGTAATTAGATTGAAATGGGTGATTTTTATGTGAAATCATAGCTCAAAAACACAAATTTTGACCATTCTCATCCAGAATCTGTAATAAAATTAAAATCTGTGATTTCCCCCTCCCCTCAAAGAATCAGGAGTTTACCCACCCCCTAGAAAATTACCCCTCCCCAGTACGCCAATCCACTCTAAGGATCAAAAATATTTGAACTACCCTAAAATTTTCCAGGTTTTATATATTTCTAAACACCCGCCAATTTCTTGGCTTCCATAATGTAATATTTTTTTCCTGTAATGTTCAATTTACGATTCAACACTTAATTCCTTAGCTTCTCGCTTCCTAATATCCTTTCACTGAGAATGGCAAGTATTCCCCTGCTATGCGTCGATTATATGGAGAAACAAATTTGAGGAATATAACACTCGAACCTACCACTAAATAATTGACCCCTTCACAGGGAAACTTCTCTCTAAATTAGGATATCTCAACTCAACTCCCCTTAGTCCAGGGGTTTAGCACTATGATATGTCAGGCAGAAAATATCGCCTTTCTGTGCTATGTCTTTTACGATTTGCGAAAATTAATACCTCTTTGAGGTACACTCTTGATTGCTTAATAAAATTTTCTGATCTCCATTTTATAATTACTGCAACGTATAAATCTGTTAATAGATTGAATCCAGAGTTAATATGGGAAAAATCTGAAATGAAGGATATACCTTACTCTTTGAGAAACGGATACATTTTAAAACTCCTCCAGCGAGAACATCCACGTACGGAACTAACTCTCTATTCTTTAAAGTCTGTTCTCTTTGGAACAGTGTTCCAAACGGTATAAAACAGTGTGAATCATTTTCTTGTTTTAAAAAATTGCTTTCTAATTGGGACTGTTCAGTATGTTCCCGTAGCATTTTTCTTAATTTATAGACGGGTTTTACTTTAATTTTAGAAAAACAGCAAAAACATAAATACTTTTTTGGTTTGGATTAGTGTTTATAGATTATATTTATTTATGTACGAACATGTATACACAAACATAAAATAAATTTATTGATTAATGATCCCTCGAACCTTATTAAGACTCCCCTCGTTTATTAATGCTTTTCTTTTATTCATCGTCTTCATCATCACTTGTAAATTCGTCACCATTCCCATATCTGTTGCAGTATTCATCACAAAAGCACATTTCAATACAAGTCAAGTTGTTTTGCCGTCATTTGCATCTCATTTTTTCACAGCCTTTTTTACACCGACAAATAGTGAGTTCAAAAACAGCTTCAAAACAGGAGGTTGGTCTGTCATGGCAGCATCATACGCATTCTCAATTTCATTCCAAACAAAATCTTCAGGGTTAGGTTGATCTAGTGCTTAAAATTTTGCATTTTTCCACATTTTGCATATATAATGGCAGCGTTTTATCATAAATCCTAGTGATGCTGTAGTTGGTGGAAGCATTTCACTTTCTACTTGTTTCTTCATATATTATGCCACAACAGTGCTGCTATGTCTAACACATCTTTTGGACAACTTCGACAGATAAATCTAGAATAAAATCTGTTAACCCTTTGATTGCAGTATCAGAAACACCAGTGTTGCACTCAAGTTTACTTAAGGCTTCCAAAACATAATTTGGACTGTTAATGAATATTTTACAGCAAAACAATTTAGATTTTTCGTAGAACTTGGCAGTCTGATCTCATCCGGTAAAATTGTGAAAGCCAAGGAGTCCAGCTGACTTTTTATCATCTAGTGCTTGATAAACAACTCTAAAACATCTTGCACTCGTTTTCAAACACAAAAACGATCCCTTCCTTTGAATTTTTAAGCAGCAGTAAACTCATGGCTTAAGACAATTTGGTAGGTACATTTTGTATAATTGTCTTGCCTTATATCTTGAATTGTTTTGTGACACCTTTCTTTCGTTTGTCCCTTGTTTGGGATTTTTGGAAGATTCATTATACTTATCAAATATCAGCCTCACACTTGATGATAATTTTTTGAGTCATGCAATATTCTCCTCACAAAACATTCTGAAAAATCTTTACAAGTTTTAATGAAATGCGATTTCTTGACATTATTGACAATTACCATTCCATCAAACATGATGCTTCACCTTCTAATCTTTAATTTAAAAAGCTGTTTAGTAACCTCTCGACATCAGTCCCAAAAATTGATCAGCCAACTTTATTTCCAAAATTTTTTTACAATTACATTAAGAAGGTTCGTATGGCTTTCAAAATTAGTAGCATATGTGATAAAAGCTTTTGGCAGGTGTTTCATATTTATTGCCAAACGTGAATTAGTGCCTATTAATTTAACCGGTTAGGGTTAGGATTATTAACTGTTAGTGCTCTTCTCGTTTCTTGTACACTAGTCCAAAAGTAATATTGAAATTTTTGATGATGCTGTTCATTTCCGGGAGTACTAGGAAATGTGTATTCAAAGTAAAGGGTTTGCTTGCAATACCTCTTATGCCACCTAAAACTTTCATTGTTTGATTATGATGTTCCATAGCGTGATGTGTACCAATTGCTGAAAAATCTACAGTAGTGTTATTTACTGAAAGTTTTTTTCGAGGAAGTTCCATGTAACGGGGCCTACGGACTTCTGTTGATACATCTGAGAAAAAAAGGCAGTAAAAAAAAAAAGAAGTATTTCGCCATCTGGTGCAAACTTGTTAAAAGTAACTTCCACAAACCTTGTTTTGTCGCACGAAGGAAAGGCAAAAAATTATCAAACATTTACATGTAATTTCCGAAAAACATAGCTTGATAGTTAACGCCATCATCAAACGTTTGAAGCATTTCAACGAAATTAATTTCATCTAGAAGTTTAAAAATTTCTTTTTGAGCATCTGCATCTCTATTTGAGTTAGTGAGTGTAGATAATTTCCCATTTACAGCCAAGCAGCTCACCAGTTGTAAGTATATGCAGTCTTGAAAGGTTTCTAGCATTTTCATTATGCGACATCGGTTTTCTTTTCTATGCTATCGATAGATAGCAGCGTGATAATCATGCAGGTAATATTTGATCAAAATTAATTGCATCAAATGAACATCTCTTTGAGCGCTAGATATACTTAACTAATTGAGTTTTAAATAAAATAAACATTTAAAACTACTTCCATAAGTTTACTTTTTGTTCCCTTGGGCATTGCTTTTAAAAAAATGAACTTGCTAATTTTAGGAATGTGCTATAACAAATACTATAGCAAAGTAAAAGCTATCTTCACGTTATGTTAAAAAAGTTTATGATGGACACAAAATAAAAAAACTTGAGTGCATCGGTCATTACCAAAAACGATATTTGAAGAACTAAACTGTGTTTTATATGACGCAGGGGTTTTTAATGAATAATTTGTAGTACTTAGTACAAATAAGGTTTATATTTTACAGATCCTTTGGTATTTATTATTATTTTTGGCCGATTTCTTTTTTCTTTTCGCTTTTTCTCAAAACAGCTATTATTGATATGCCGGCCGTAATTCTTTTTCCTTATAAACACAAATTAGAAAAGATCATAAAAAACAAGAAACAATACAAGACACTTTACCACTTACCGTAGAATATATACACCTACTAGTAAGGTGGTTCAAACAGATAATATTAAGTGAGGAATGTGTGGAACCATACATGATTTTTAAAATGGGGATGTTAAATCTTTCAGACGGTTTAATAAAAACATTAGTACATTTCAGTATCGAGGAGTTAGTCTCTGAACAATACGAAGCATCACAGTATAACAAAAGTTTAACTATTTCATTGTTTGAAATATTTTTCATCGACCCTATTATTTAAATAACTTTTTCAAGTAAAATGTAAAATGAACAGTGCAGTGCAGTAGTGATAAGTAAATTCATCCTCAAAAACCTCGACTACAAAGTGGAACTAAGCTTTCGAGAAAATTATGATCACACTTATGTTTCCTTAAATGGCTCAAATTAAAAAATTAGCAATTTTATGCTTATTGGGCCGAAAATATTAAAAATTAGACGATCAATTGGTCGGGAAAGCTTCACAAGGGCATTTTTGGATTCTTTAATACAAAAGGGGAAAAAGAATCATGGATACATTTAGTACGTGAAAAGGTTTCAGTGTATAATTGAGCACGTAGAAGATTTTATGATCTCTGTTTGTTGGGAAGTAAATCAGAGAAAGCTAGCAATATTAAAAAAAAAAATAAACTAGTCTACCATACCTTCGCCTATTACAAAGAGTTTCAAGACCAAGTTCATTGTATAGACGATTGTGGCTAGTACATTTAATTGCCCCTGTGATGGCTAAGGCAGATTCAATCTTTCTACAAAAAAAAAGCATTTTGAGGCTGATTATATGTTACATCGAAATGGCCAAGATGGTAGTATATATGACTTACAGATGGTTAATAAAGAATTGCGTAGCAAGTAACAAACCAGTATTTTGATAAGACTGATATCGTTCATTGCCTTTGTTATCTTCTCATTAATATGATTACGAAATTTTAAGCTGTTTATCCAATGTTAAACCTAGATGCTTTTGCATTGGCTCAACTGCAACTGGGATTTGGTTAAATTATATCGGATGTACAACCGTCTGTTGGGACCACAATGAAAATAAGGCTTTGGCTTTTCTTGTGCTAATCCCTGCTATTATAATACCTGTTGTTTAAAATATTGTGGTATGCAGTAAAAATTATTATTATTTTTTTTTTAAACGACGTTCTTAATATTTATTTTGTAAATTTTTTATTGATAGTGAATAAATACTTACTTACTTACGGAAAAAAGCAATCTCAGTGGCTTGTTTGTTAGAGTCAGGATTGAATGACATTCTTCATTTGTGTGTCCAAATTTTGTTAGTACTAAGGTCTTTATTCAAATTTTCAGAAGATTTTTTAACGTCAAAATCAATGGAAAAAATTGATGTATTATCAGCAAATAATTGGGATACTGAAACAAAGTTTTCAGCAAGGTCGTTTATGCAAATTAATAACAATAAGGGTCATGAACAGAGCCTTGTGGAGCAACAGCATTAATATTTACCCAATCAGACAATTGACCATTTAACAAAACACTTTGCTGACAATTACATAAGTAATTCTCCAAATCTTGGGATGATTGGCTTGGGCTTTAACTTAAGATTACCAAGCAATCAAGTCTTTTAACAGTTATTAAAAATTTATTTTATTACCATGCCACTCACAAACTAATCTTATTTTTATTATAAAAAAAAAATATGTAACAGGGCATGTATGGAATCTGCAAAAGAATTATTAAGTTAAAGTATACCACGAAAAGATAGATTGATTGAATAAAATTTCTCTGATTGTAAAGCAACAAACTCAATTCATGTTTTTCCTAAAGATTGATTTTTAAAAGGTCAACAGCCACTATTTTTAACTTCCAAAGGAGCGGTGAAAAAGTTTGAGATATTGAATGTTTGATAAAATTAATTTTTTTTCAAAATTCTTTATTGAATGTCCTTTGAATGTATACACATAACCGTCTTTAAACCATCCCATTCCCGGACCAGTCCGGGATTTCAATGTTGTCCTAAGATCCCATGCCCATACATGTCCGGGATTTCACTACGACTACTTTGAACGGTTGTAGCTCAATACATCCTCATGTAAATCATACTAGACCGATTGGAAATGAAAACAGAAAGATTGAATTATATTATAAGCTATCAACTTATTGCTTTATGATCGGTTAAA
>JAUZNK010064485.1:0-31077 GCA_035046665.1 Euphysa ruthae
AACCGAGATGTAGGGAGAGGAACTATTAATGTTTTGAATAGTTTCTTCCCATTTGAATTTAAAATCCTCAAATTCGTTGTCTGTTTGACTTGGAGATCTTTATAGAAGTGAAATAAAGAAAAAACATTTTAACAAACTTATGCTATGATTGCGCCATGTAGGAAATAAGGTGTATAATATATAACTAATAGTGGAAATAACAGAAATTCAGAATATGAACTATTCATATTTTAATTATTTTTTCTTTTTTTAAATGAAATAATTGTTTATACGATATTAAATTTCTTTAAGACTTAATGATTTATTTAAATAATGAAAGAATGTTGCAAAGCGAATATATAAATTATAAAAAAATCTTAATGTATTCAATCTTATGTTTGCATCTTTCAAAATCTTGACTTTTAAATAGAAACACATATGTTTTCTTGGATTATATTTACTAATTTGACTATAATTTAATAATTTTAAAATTCTACGGTTTTGGCAAATATTCTTGTGGATATGATTTTCTACAAAAGTAAACTTGGGATTGAATTCTCACTGTAATTTTGAAGTTTGTCATTTTAATCTGATGAAAGATAGTAATACAAATGAAATTTTACACTGCTGGTTGTTTTCATGTAATAAAGGAAGGCAAGCAACAAGATAACGATTGAAAAATAGGAGAAATGAAATTTAAATTTTATTTCTGAGACCCTAATTGTTATTTTATTTTGTGTTAGACTAGTCAGTATCTTACCCATAGAAAATGATATGTATTATTTTTTAATTTGGGTTTGATTTTTTTTTTTTTTTTTTTTTTTTTTTTCAACATCTCTACTCGAGAATTGTTTTTAAACCTATCCCTTATGTTTAGCTTATTAATTGCTTCATTGGCTTCTAGTCTGATTTTTCTGCAAAACCTACTAAAACTATTGAATATCTAGAGGTCAAATTTGTTTCATAATAATAAACATATCTTACAGAAAGAGTGCATATGCACATGACAAACAAAAAAATTTTGAGATGATGTATCTTTCTTATCGCCTTGTTTGTATGATTGTTTTCTATTTAGACATCACCACAAAAGAAAGCGAAAAATTCTAAATCAATTTCTGTAAAGATAGCGGCTCCAAAAAAAAAGACTCCAAGCAAGAAAACAGGTTAAAGCGTTAATAAAACTTGTTAAATTGGACCTTCTGCAAAGCTATCGAGGCTCCTATAAATTCTCATCCATTTCTGCATGAATCACATACTTTTCTGAATTTCTGTTTGACAATTTATTTATAAGTTTGACAATGTCTTCTATTCATAAACAAAGAGTGCTTGAAACAGTTTAGGCCACATAAGAATAGATCGAAAATTCTGGTTTTCAATATAAATTGCTTTAATCTTGTTAAACCAAAAACTTATCATGAATGTTTTTTGAACTTACAATGAGCTCTTGGCAGCAGCTGATTTTAATGCTTTAGAGAAAAATTTTCAAGTGACCACAAATTATGTAATACAGCTCCATGTCTTTTCATAATATATATTCCAAGTGATTGATAAAGTACCCAAGGAATTCTTTAACGTTAGTTAAATCGTAGATATGAAATATAATAAAAATTTATTACAAAATCAAGGCTAATATATACTACCAAATTTTTTTTTTTTAATGTAGTAATTCAAAAAACATAAGCAACATAAAAGGGCGATACAATTTTAAAATCACAAAGAACTATTTACAATTAATGATAAAGCCTGTGATATGGTCACCAGTGTGAAAGTCTTTAACTTTGGGCCCAACGTTATTTTATCATTGGATAAAAGGACAGAAAGGGTAACAATTTTGCTTTTTACACAGGAATTATAATAAGGGCACATTTACTTTACTCTTATGTTTGTTGAAGAATATTTTTTGTTCTACAAATGTAACTGGTGAGATTCCAATGACTCCAAGTTTTTATTGTTTCTGAGATTTTCTTTGTATTTACAGATTGGTGGGTTTGACTGCCAAAAATTTTTTGGAAAATTTAAATCTTGTTTTTAGTTAGCAGATCCAAATGTAGTCATTTTCTGTTCCAAAAAGATATGAATTAAATTCTTAAGTAGTTTTTTTTTTCAACGTTCTGTGATCACCTAACGAAAAGAATTTTTCAAAAACCGTTCGAGATGTTTTTTCAAAGGTCTGTGAAAGTGCTATAAAAACAACATCAATAGTTTGAAAATATTAGTAAAGTTTTGGTAGTTTATCTCAGAATGATAAATCAATTCATTTTTAGAAAAGCGCCCTGCGCCAGACAGTGACTCGAATGATGATGAACCCCTGGTAAAAAAAACGAAAAAAGGACCATCAGATGTTGAAATAACTGGAGTTATCAAAGAAATACTTAAAGATGCAGACCTTGAAAAATTAACAATGAAAACTGTAGTAAAACAAGTAAATGATTATCTATATCTTTTAATGTAAAACTTTCATTTATCTCAGTAAAATATTCCTCTACACTCTTTTCTTTTTATAAGCATAAAGCTTATAAGCATACTTAAGCTCACATGCTTAAAAAAATAAGCATACTAAGTATATTTCTCAACCTCAGAATTTTTTCCCTCGCTTCCATTTCTTCCAAAATCAGGTGTAAAAAATAGTAATCACACAAAAGACGAGGTTAAGTGATAGGAAACAGCATTTTTGCATCAAATAATCTTTTGAACTAAACTAGTACAAGTAAATGGAACAAAATGTTTAACTCAGGCTTCACGAACATCAGCAGGAGGTTTGTTGCATGCAGGAAGTTGGTCGGCAGGATCTAGTAAAATTGAGGGTGGAACAGAGTAATTGGATATTCCCTCTGGTTTTATGAGATCGTCATCTGTTCCATCAGCAGTCATAAGACAACCAGTTTTCTGCGAGCAACTCATCCACAATTTATCATACTCAGGATGCTGTAACTTTTCCCACGCTTCACCTACCCACCATGTAATTAACACTCGCCTTTCTTTAGCGTTAAAAGGCTGATCGTGACAAAACCATCGGGTAGCATTGTCATCACAATCCAGCCATTCACGCTGTTCAATACCAATTAACTGTTTAAGCACCTGAGCAAAACCCGCATCAACGGGCTGCCATAAATCTATTCCATTTGGTAAGCCGAATCAAACTAGTCCTGAATGATTAGCAACATCAACTTTAAACTCCTCCCTTTGATGAGCTTCCAAATTGTCACACAACAACACGAATTTACTTAGTTTTTCACTCTCGACAAATTTAAACAATACCTGTTCTGCCCAATCCATTTTAACATTGTGGTCCATCCATGCATTTGTTTGAAAGAACACTTTCATATCGAGGTGCCAAGCTTTTTTTTTCATCCTCGCTTATTCGCATTCCTTTTTCACAAAAAATGATGGAATTAGGTGGCTGTTTTCTTGTTGCACGAAACGTAACTTGCAACAAACACTGTCGCTTGTCCAATCCACTTCCTGGCTGGCTGATCCAAGTGTTATGGTGCTTATCCTTTGGTTCTACGTAGTCATACGTTCTTTTAACATCCAGAACAAAAGGCAGGGGCTTTGATCTACGTTTATACACTCTGCAGGAGTAAAGTGACCCATTTTACATCATAGTCCTTCCCCGCGCCTGTCTTAATGCAGCGTTCATGGAGGGTACTGTGCCATTTTTTCAGGGAATCGACCATGTCTTCTTTCGCCTTTTTTTATTCCGTTGCCTGGCTCGCATCTTGAGGTTGTAGAACAATATGAGCTTTGATACACTCTTCAGAGCCAGTTGACTCCTTATGAAGTACTCTTGCCTTCGTCCATAACCAGTGAAATGATACTCGTTTTCCATTACCTCTAGCTTTTTTGAAAACCTCCCACAACTTCGGATATAACTCTGTATATTTTCTTAATTTACTTCCTTTTTTGTGAAGCTTCCTCAATTTATCACATGCGTCTCTGCAGATGTTGATACAATATTTCATCCAACGTGAAACTTGACTCTTTGATACTCCAAAGCGTCCTGCAACTGTCAACTGTGGTTCGTTAGGACTATCACATGCACGAATAACTTCTGCTTTGAATTGCGTAGTATACCCATGGCGCTTTCTTCCTTTAAATTGCTTTGCACCTTCGTTCTTACCAACAATGCCAACCACCTTTCGAACAACACCATTCAACACATCTTGCACCTCTGACCTCACAATCGAGTCAGTGGATATTGATTTTTCAGACGATGTCGACAAACTTTCCTTTGTGGTTCTCACTTTCTTTTCCGCATGTTCAAAAGAAGGGTGTTTACATTTTGCATGAACCGCCAGTGCCGGTTTTGTTTTGAACTTCATAGTGCAGTGACTACAGTTAATCGTTCCTTTAACTTCATCTACATATTTTAGAATAAACACTGTTCGCAACTCCTCTATGGACAAAAAGTTTTCGAAAAACCAAAGGCAGCCAAACTCTTTTGCTTGCTCATATTGTTAAGTCAACTAAAGCAAAAAACAGCAAGGTTAATATGCTTTTGAAACATGCAAGTTTAGCTACTCACAAGATTCGAATGTTAAAGAAACCATTGAAGTGTTCATGTCAAACCCAATCGAATATTCAAATTCAAACATTTAAAATAAACCATCGGTTTTCATATTAAACGCAATATCAGACCATTTAATGAGTTTTGAAATTAACTATATTTTTGCCCAATTTTCCCGTATGCTTATAAAAAGAAAAGAGTGTATGAGTCTAATCACTGGCTTAACATATATGTATTTGTTTGAGGCCTTTTGATCGCGTTACCGTTAAGGTTCAATAAATTAACGTCGATATTTCGGAATGATATCTTGAACGCATATTGTTGTGTTTTCCCAAATCGACTGAAAATGTGTATAAAAATAGTTTTTAACATTAAAATTACCGTATCGAGACCGTTATGCGTTTAAGTATGTAGTAATTAACGCGGTTGTCGGAAACTCTCTAACTTTGGCATTTGGTCATGCTCCGGTGCGTGTTAAGAGATTTCTTGCTTCTTTTTGTTTTCTATTTTGAAGTTTAATTTTGTAGACTCTTGAACACTCAATTTCTTTAACAGTAGTTTCATTTAAGAATTTACATCAGTCAAATTCAAAAGTCTTTGCACTGCATTTATGGGCATTGGTTGAAATTGCATATGTGAACATTGAGTAAAGAGAAATGACTGATATACTTGAATTTTTCACTGGGTTGAGAGGTTTTCAAGTTTATTGCAACACCCATATTGGGAACCCTATATGGGACAAAATATAATTTTCAACCGTGAACATAGCAATAAACATGACAGATTTTCTGTGGCTGGTAAAACTCTTTAAAAGTATACCATGTTTTAAAGGAAAGAATTTTCGTGGTTGGCTCGATATCGCAAAATAGATACATTTCGAGGAAATTTCATTTTGTGGTTCGTCAGCAAAACAATATTTTGCGGGAATCTAATTTCGCGGTTTTCAATTTTACTGCTTCCAAATCACTCACAATCCACAAATTCATCCTCAAAAATTTCAAATGCATTTCTGTTCTCCAAAAAAATCTTCATCCTCATTTCCTTTCTCCGTTAGAGACTTTTCCAATTCGATTTATTCTGTACGTTGTTGATTTAGTGCTTCATGCATGCTGTGTTCTGAGCATGTCAACTCGATCAATGGATCAATAACGACACGAGGATACTACTGTTACCGTAAGTTCTGGCTGCCTATTGAACACCAAATATTGACGTGTCTTCATGAGCTAGATAATCCGTTCTAAATGTTTGCTATATTGATGATGATCATCAGTCATTTCTTTACGTGTTTTCCGTAAAAGGAAATTATCTAGGAAGCGAATAAATGATGAAGTAAAAACAGACATCAGTTCATTGTTTTCGCTGCTGGTTCCCTGGTAGTAAAAGAAGAATAGAAATGGAAAATTATTGTTATAAATATTTAGTAATAACTTTCATATATTCAGATAAAACTTTACACAAGAAGTTTTCTTTAACATTTTGTCCGAGGGGTGTCTAAAATGACTTTTTCTTCCTTTAAAGTACACTTGGCATGCAATACAAAATCAGGCAAAATTATCGGTTGACGATTCAAAGGCCAGGTCCTCAGTGGAAGGTGGACTCAAAATACCAGTACGGGTATGCGTTGTTTGGTACTGGTAGAAAAGCACTTAATTAGTTTCACTTAAGTGGCGGAGAAAAATACCAAATTACTGGAGAGTATGTGGACGATTCAAAGGAAATTTTAAAAGGACTCATTGGTCCAGAGAATGCTGAGACTTGATGAGGATGAAGATGAGTAGTTTGGCGACACCGAGTATAAAAATAGCGCAGGTGGTACTGACATTATTGAATAGCTTATAATATTTCATTATTTGTGAAGTATAGTAATAAATGTTTAAAACTGCTCGATTTTTTATTTTCATAGTTGAAAAATAGCGTTAAATTAACACTGCTTAAACAAATGCGGATCAAAAAATAATTCTAGCAAAATCAACATGACAAAGAAATCAAATGGTGTATTTATTAACGCGGAGCAAAGCTCACATTTCGTGTAATGAGATATTACCTTGGAGATTAATTCAATTATTTGCTTATTTTTTTTGCAGGTGTTTGAGCATTTCCCTGATTTCGACCTAGCACCTAGAAAAGACTTCATTAAAGCAATGGTAAAAGAGGTAAAATTTTAAGTTATAAAGTTTTTTTTTTGTACGTTTCATTATAGCGGAAAAGTATTATGATATTTTTTAACGCTTACTTTTTTCCAGCAGGACATATGCACGGTTGGCACGAAATTTTATTAATTTCTATATCTTCTTTTAGACAATATCATAGTGCAGAGATGACGTAATTGTAGATACGCTATGGCCGATGATACTCTACCCTGTACATATGTAATTTCCATCATAATGTGATAACCAGTACAAGGACGCAATACCTGTTTTGAAACAGTTATGTTCTCATGGATTGGAAATTTTATGTAATATTTAATTAGTTTATTCATTGAATGCAAATCAACCAATTTAGTTTGTACTTGTTCAGTAATGTTAAAACAAACCTTGTTATACGATTAAATATATAACGTAGGATAAATTATAGGCCTAAATGTTAAACAGTACTCTTTTTCTCTCTCTCTCTCTCTCTCTCTTATAATTTAAATAAACACTATACTTATGTTAAACATTGACTAAACGCACAAGTTTTTATTGGAAATTTTAACGCATATTAGCAAATCTTTGATTTTATTAAGGTGGTTATCATTAAATTCATGAAATTACAGTTTTAATGAAAAAAAAGACATAAAACTATAAACCAAAACTTATTGTAGATTCCGAATCTGTACTTATTTTTCTGTAATCTGTTATAGTTTTCGAGATGAAAGCATTTCAATGAGATAGAGTAGGACAGAAATGAAAAGATAATTCTGCTTCACTTACTTTATTCCTTGGGATTTTTTAAAACTTCCTAGAATCTGTTTTTCTGTTGATATGAAATGTAGATGGGCCTTTATTACTTGAGAATGATACAATAAAATTGTTATAAAGGGTTAATTAAAGAACCGAAATTATTGATCCGAGCTAGCTTAGGCTATATTTTACTATTAATTTTTTTTGAAGAGAGTCTAAAAGTGTAACAAACTCGAATGGTGCAGCCGCTGTTGTAGATCTTAATGTTACTATGAAAAATCTAAAAGCGTAGACGTCGAATTGCAAAAAATTTATATCGATCAAGCTGCCGCAAAACTGCTGAAAAGAGAAATTAATGAAATGCCAACACTTTCCAGAGAACAATATCCTTCGACAAAAACTACGAATGAATCACTTCAGTATATGCCCCTTAGAATGCATATATTCTTTGAAATGTATTTTTCGGAACATACTAAGATAGAAAGATCTATTGGACAAAGTATAATGCAAGTTGCTCGTCCACGACCAATTATAGCTTCGATTTGAATTGGCAATTTAAATGTATTATCATTACCGATCGAGGCACATAGTCGACACACTTCATGCGTTTGGACGCTTTTCGAACGTGCCGCAGCTGTTAATATTAGTTCATGGCTAGATGGTAACGTTAACGATGATAGCGTGGTTTTTTTTTTTTTTTGTGTATTAGGTTGACCGCAATGTTTGTACCCTACATTGGAAAAATGCCTTTCACTGTATGGGTGTGATAGTTGCAATTAAGCACACTGTTTTTACACAAACAGTTGTCAAAAGGAAAGCAACCTCGATTACGGAAATATTAAATGCGTCAAATATCGTTTAGTAGTTCGACGCATGCCCAGACGGACGAGAACATCAACCCTGCGCTTCTCTTCCAGAGATTGTTATTGGTTGCGAAATCAATGAGTTAAACCTAAGAGATATATTAAATTATGAAATGCGCGATTTCCCACCATCAATATTCCGAGCCCCAGAATATGCTACCAAAACCAATTAAATATGAGCTCACAAAAGCGATCACGAAACATGTTGGAGAAAGTGCTGGGGTAAATAAGATGGTTCGGATGTAAATATCGCAAAGACAATAAAAGAATCAAAAAACACGACATTGTGCTTTATTGGAGAAGATATAAATCTTCTCATTTTGATGTTGTTCTTGTATGATAAGTCCGAGTACAGGTTATTCTTCCAAAATGACAAATTTAAAGATAACTCAAAAGTTCGTCGTTTCTACGTATATAGAAAAGCGATTCGAAACGAGATTTAAAATACAAAATCTGCATTTTTTTGGCATAGGGAATATATCATGCTTCGAAAAGTTTCTAAATGCCGAATCAATAAAAAAAATAGCGAGTTTTCACATCCACCACAAGTTCTCGGAAAGAAAGTGAGGTCGAGGGAATTGCTGCCATGAAAACATTGTTAAACACTAAGAGCGAGACATTGTGTGGACTGAGGTATTGTAGTTTGATTGACAAAGTTGTAAAAGCACGTACGTTTATCAAATCCTACTGGAGGTGCGTTAAAGCACCATTGCTAAGCAAGACGTACTTGCAAATTCAGCAGTGGATAGTACCCAACTATACATTAAAACCAGAAGATTGGGGATGGTTACAAAATAATGCCGGGCTTACACCTGTTATTACAGGCATACCTGTAGCTAGCTCCAGATGAATTCTTGGGAATTATTGTTTGCATCTGTGGTCGCGAATGCTTTGATATACGTGTCGAAAAAACGGCCTCCCTTGCAGTGATGCATGTAAGAGCTGCAGAATGGAAAGTTGCTCGAATCTTCAACAGCTACCCTTATTTGAAGATGAAGACGATTGACTTTTCGTAACAAAAAATATACCTGTAAATATTGTTTGATTATAGTTCAATAACTTCATATCATTGTAATTAGCAAACTGTGAAAATTTCAAGTAGATTGAGTAAAGGGTTCTTTAGATATTGTTTTGGGTTTCGCACAAATTGGTGAAAAGCAATTTCTTAGCAAATCGAAAAATAAAAGTAAAAATTACAAAAGCCGCTCAAAATGCGCCTTTCGAGTAAGAATTATTCCTTTCTCATCATCTAGGTACCCTTTCTTAATTCCTCTGAGTTGCTTCCTTCTCTTCTTGTTATCACTTTTCTTTTTCGAAAACGCTGAAGAAAGGAACTGAAATCTTAATTTGGGACCAAATTACTTAATTTTTTGGTAAGAATTTTGAAAAAAAAAGCACAGCGGTTTTCTGCGATGTTCAAATATGTTATAACAATAAAAAAAAACTAAAAATGAAAATTTTATCAAAACGATCAAAATATTTCTATTTGCCAGGTGAAAGTTTAAAGCTAACCAGATTTCAAAAAAAAAAAGAAAGTCAATCTCGACCTCGTGAAACTGAGATGCCCTCTATTCAACCTCCTTCTTTTTCAGGAAAAATATATATCATCACCAAGTAACTCACTATCATCTAATAAATAACTTATAGTGGCCAACAATAACATCAGGGTAACTTTGCATCACCGACACCAATCGTCACTTACTGATACCAGTAGTATACTACCTCATGTAAACATCCCTGACCCGACCAATGTATATAATTCCTTTTATATACTGAGGTTAATATACAAATTATTGATTTATTAGCTACATGTCCTGGTTGTGGCAAAAAGACTATCTCAGTATCATTCGATGTTTTTAATAAGAAAGGTCTTTCAATACCGTGAGTATTTATAGGTTATAATTGCAAATGGGGCACAACGTTTCACTCAAGTAAATTGTGTGTAATCACAAAAAAAGTCGTGGTAGATCTCCATACGAAATAAATATACGTTCTGTTGTTGGGATGAAAGAAATTGGGAAAAGCCAAACTGGTTTTAAAAAAGATATGTAGATACTTGAAAGTGCCACCGCCGATGAATGTTACAGTATTCAATGAATTGCAGAAATGCTGCAAAGTCTTCTATGAACAATGCTGCAGATGAATTAAGACAAACTGAACTTGCAACTGATAAAGATTAAAAGGCCCCAAATATAAGCACTGCCGACAGTACTGCCAGTACTGCCGACAATTGGTATAAGTTTCAAGTGGACACAATTAATGGTACAACCACGTACAAGCATAAAGCAGGATTACCAATTGTTATACTTGAAGCAATAAAGCCAATGTTTCTAATAATTTGCACAAAAAAGCCATCATGGGAAAATCCAGAACAACAACGAGTCATTAAATGGGATGATTTGGAAACGGTGCCCAAAAGATGTTGAGATCGCCACAGCATCTGCAGTAGTTAATTATAATGATGGATCTAAATTTTTAGCAGTATTGTTTGCGGACGACACAAATTTATTTTTATCTGAAAAAAAAAAATGCCTTATTCGCAAAAATGAATAACGACCTGAATATTATTTCATCCTGTTTTAATAAAGTGTTTTTAAAAATCAAAAAAATAAAGACTCTCTTTTATCAAAATAAAAATTTCATCACAAATGATTTATCTATTTTAAATTTAGACAAAGAAATTATTAAGGGGCCACCTCTAATTTTATTGAAAAATTGATCTTTTTATATTCTTACATATTTTCAAACCAATAGATTTCATAAAACTACACTATAAAAATTATTTCGAACATAAGTGCTTCAAATTGCTCTTTTCAATGTACCATCTAAAGTTTTAATCCCTTTAGCAACAGGCATAACAATGTACTTAAGGGTCCAAAAAAAGCTCTCTCCTAGCCAGAAGGTTCTAAAAACGGCTATATCCAATCCTTGACAGCTTCTTGATATATTCCATAAAATAAATAGATGTGTGTCCATTATCTATATTTTATGACAACAAAGCTTGTAAAAGTTGACATTTTTTTTTTGGAAAAATGGTCAAGTGTCAAGAAAATTACTAGTTGTTATAAGAAAAGAAAGAGATTTAATGGAAAAAATGTGTACTGTAAATATAAATAAGAATGAAATAATTTAATTGCATATCCTACTACTTCGTCGTTTGCTTCTTTTTCTGCTCCTGCTGTGAATGCACTACTTGAAGAAAATAGAGCAGAAAGTAATCACGTAAAGTTGAAGACATTCCAACACCATCTAGTTATAGTGAAATATCAGGATATCGAATAATGGACATTTTCATTCTATCAGATTTTTTAGTTCACTTTTGTGTCTCGAATGTTAAAATTGTACTTTGTCATTCAGGCTATCATCTCTCCGAAATTTATTATGCTCTAACTGTTATTACACAAATCAGTTACATACACCAAAACTATGTGGCAGAGGCTATAATATTAATAACAGATCAGTGCACGCGTTCAATGGGGCATGGATATGCTGGATTTAAAAAATTCACGACTATGATGAACTTACCAAAACCAATAACATAGTATAATTTTTCAAATTTAATAGAAAAATATTTCATCTATCACAAAAACCGTAGCGGAGAAAACCACGTGAGATGCAGCAAATGAACTTCGAAATGATGCAAAATCATCTGATTATGTTTTTGATGTTAGTGTTTCGTGTGACGATACTTGGCAACGCAGAGAATTATTGTCATTGAATGGAGTGTTTGCCGCTATATCAATCGATAGTGGTAAGGTATTGGATGTTGAGGCAATGTCCAAATTTTTTAAAGGTTGCAATCTAAAAAAAGACCTCCAAAAGAATAACCCAAGAGCGTTGGCTCAGTGGAAAAACTCTCATATCTGCTCCTTTAATTACCAAGGTTCTACTGGTGGTATGGAGACGCCAAGCAAGTATTTCAACAATCGATTGTTCATCGTAAACTAAGATACGTAAAATTTTTAGGAGACGGTGACAGTAAGAGTTTTGTTAATGTCAAAATTACTTATGCTGGTGTTGAAGTCGAAAAGTTAGAGTGTATGGGGCACTGCCAACAATGATTTGGAACGCACTTAAAAAACCTTAAGGAAAAAGAAAAGAGCCTTGGCGGTCAACGGCATCTAACTGATGCAACAATTGGTAGGTTGCAGAATTTTGCTGGTGTTGCTATCAGAGAAAAATGCAGGAAACTTCAAAACAAATCCGCATTCCTAGTCGCTTTATTTCATGTTTTTTTTTTTTTTTTTCGGTTATGACCAAAAAAAAGGCCAATTTTTACCCCTTGAACTTTGAGCGCATGACCCACAGCATATGCCAATTCTGTTTCATTTATTTTTTGGTTTGTCTATATATATACATCTTTACATCTTGGATCTCAGGAATGAAATTTTTCTTTTTTTTTTTTTAATACTATAATAACCTACAAACAAATTATTATTGAGTATTATTAAGTTTAAGAATTAGAGGGGCGTGACCTTAAAAACAAATTTTCTTGGTATAGTGGTTTACGAAAACTAAAATTAGAATGCTTAAATTTCAAAAGCATCTTCCACAATTTCGAAGAGCATTGGAATCTTATATAAGGCAAGACTGTTGTTGAATAAATTACTACTAAAACAGCTTTATTCGGCATTTGTACAGCTATTTGAATTATGGAAGCATAGTCTGGACCAGCGCTCATAAATCTAAACTAGAAACTCTGTGTAGTCATCAAAACCAAGCTGTTTGTTTGATCAATTATCAAAACCGCTCCACTCACTCAAAACGTCTATTAAATAAAATGAAAATCCTAAATGTATAAGAGCTTAACATTTTTCAAATTCTTCAATTCAAATTCTGGTTGCGATGTTTTCCTGAATTCAAGTGCAATGTTAGAATAATATATTACGGAGCAAATGCCCTAAGTCAACTTCTGTTTGGCCAAATTGATTAGAAAAGGATACTTCATCAGCAATCATTTTAATAACTACCCCGGTACATGAGAGATATTCTCAACGTTTTAAATGAATGCATATTAATGTTGGCCATCTTTAAAATAGGTTTTTCTCATAATCACTTTTTTTAAAACCCTGTGCATCATATAGCATGCAAACATTCAGCAAATCTTGTTCATATTATAAGTTGTGTCCTGAAATAAGATTTTTAAATTTTGAACACTATTTGTCTGTACAATCTTAGATTACCTACTTTCTAAATACATTTGACCTATTTCTGGCTATTTTGGTTTTTCTTGCACAATTTAATTTAAGGTCTAAGATCCAATGATCTTTATTTTATCACAGGATATGAAAAGGTTTTACGAAAGAAAGTTGAAGACATTCGGCCACACCGAAATCGATAATAGAAATGAAACTTCGGTTGATCTAATGTTGAATGGCATAAGATGAATCTTTAAGATTTAGCTCAAGTTTAAACAATAATTATTTTGTCGAAAACAAGAGAATAAAAAGATAATTATTTTACCTGATACAGTTGCTTTTCTTTCCTTTGCCAATTTGAAGGAGTCCTCTTTGCTTCACTCCCGCTTTTAAAATTTAAACTAGTCGCATGCTCTTTTTGCACGCGTGAGAGAAGTGACGAACTAGTGCAGTAGTTTAGACGTATGCTTTTTATACATGTAAACATCAAGCTGAAGTCTTCGTATATTAAGTGCTATAGTATTTTTTAATAATTTAACTATGGCTCACTGTGCTGCTTTTGAATGTTTGAACAAATCAAGTAAATTTAAGCAGACAGATCAATCGAAGGCATAACATCACTGTACTTACCAGTGGATGAAGTTATGACAGAACCTGATGAAATGGACCTTTCGCCAAAGATTCCGGAGTCATTCCAATCCATATGATCAAAAGCCTCTTCGATCATCAAAAGGTACCTTCTGTTGAGTTTTACAAAACGGCCACTGAACCTAAATCATACTTTATTCAGTTTTACGGTGAGGTAGCATGCAGACATCCGAAACATGGCGCTGGTGATAATCATTGTGGAGGATACCTTAGAGAATATGTCCATGGTGAAGCGTGGCTTCATTACACAATTTGTACTATTTGGTTTCAAAAAGACTGTTTTTATGAATAATGATACGAAATAGACTGCAAGTTCAAGTTCCATGAAAAATTTCTTAACAGTTTTTTCAATTTTAAATTTTTTTGGTATGACTTCTTCGACGAAACTTTTGCATTTTTATGTCGGACGGAAAATTATTTTAATTTGATAATGATTTGACCTTGGTGATGTTTGATAGATTTATATTGCAAGAGCAAATCAATTACATAGTAGTGCTGCTATCAGGTTACTTTTTATAGATTATTTCGATGATTGAAAATTTTTGAAATTTTTTCAGTCCAACACATTTCCGTCCGACAAGCTGTTCCCATGAGCTCAAATTCTTATATTTTTTTATTCAGTTTTAGAAATAAAATTTATATTCTTATGATAGAGCATATATGTAAGTTTCATGGAATATACATTTCATCAACATGGGCTGATTAATTTCGATAAAACCCTCAACAAACATTTTCAGTTTTTAAATATTTTATCTATTCCATCCGACATACTCTGCATTTTAGTTATTACATTTTTCCCCCCATTTTCAAACAACCAAATGACTAAAAACCATTCTTTACAACGTCTCTCAGCTATAGAAACTAACAAATTGACTTAGTTTGTCTTCGATAATTTTTGATTAACGGTCAAAGTAACAATTATCTGTCTGACATCAATTTGTATTTCGTAACAGGCCCAAATCTGTTGATGGTATTTCTTATCATCGAATGCCAGCGGATAAAGACGTCTCAGATGCTTGGAAAAAAGCTATAAGCCGTCTACCACTTCTAACAAAAGTATATCATTCTTTGCACTTTGAAAATGACTGTTTTGACAAATCGCATGAATTAAAACAGAGGTTAATTCCATCTACTAAATTTGATGCACCATGTGACTGTACGCTAGCAGTATCACTATTTGCATATCGTTTAGATGTTTGGGGTGGAATGGAAACGAAATTGGAGGAAAATTGTATGTCCTGATAAGGGATTAAATTTGGCGCATTTTGTCATGTATGCATATTATTGTAACTAGGTCGTTCATGGTGGTTATTCGAACGGGAAATAGCAGTGGCAAATAGCTGTTCCATTTTATACTCATTTCTCATTTTTTTCAGCTTCCTCCCGCTTGTATTTTAAGAAAATTTAATCTCGTCTTATATCATATTTTTAACCTATGCCTCTTCATTTGAGAAGCTGCCATTTACTCAACTACATGTGTTAAATTACTAAGTGCTTGGTTTTGCGATCGAAAGCTTTTCTATTTTTATGTGGTGTTGCAACCAATTTCGCGTTATCATTTGGAATTTTAATATTATCTTCTAATTCAATATCCTGATTTTCATCTCGAAAATCTGGAGTTTCACTATAGTCAACTTTATTCTCGACTACATCATTTTCGCCAAACTCAAGCGTAAATGAGAGATCTCCTTATTCACTCGCTAATGAAAGATCTTCATTTGTCTCCGCAAATACTACGTTTAGGTACGCATACCATTTTGGCTCTATGGTTGTTTCCAGACTACTTCCAGATTCAGCTCGATCTGTGATTTTTCTCCACTCGCATTTTAAATTAGTGTATTTTCCTTAGTTTTGCAAGTGAAATATCAAGTCGCTCATATGTCATAATACCACCTTTTTCATTTCGAAAATTTTTTGACTCGTTTAGTTCTTTAAAGTTTTTTCTTCAGCTCGCAATCGAAGATCCTTTTTATGTGCAAGAAAAGCTCGTTATTCTATGAATTCTTTAAAACTATAGACGCTCCATCGAAGACGCAAACAAATTTTTATCGGAAGATAATATTTTCGCAAGCAGTTCTTTTTCTTCCTCAGTCCAATTTTTATCACGCGCACTAACAGTTTTATTTTTTGCTACTTGCGCCAACATTCCAGACGTTTTTTTACTAGCCATTATAAAAGTGAATTAAACAAAACACCAACAACAAACAATTTTAAAAATCTGTTTATATACGCGTCGAAATTTTTTTATAAAGAATAAACAACAAAAAAAAAAGCATATGTAGATAATGCAAAATAATATGCTAAAAGTTGTACGTTTTCTTGTGACGGTCAAAAATACATCTCAACGATTTGGGTGATTTTAAAATCAAATTATGATGACTCTCAGGAGAGTTATAAGTGAAAAAAAAAATTTTAAACAAATTAAAGATATTTTCGCAGACAGAAAAGTTCGCGAGTTTCTTAGAAATGTCGATTAAATTTAAATTAAAGTGTGTTAAGTTAAGCCTGGTTATAAGGTCCTTGAATGAATTGAAATTTTTTTCTTATATAACAAAAATCAATTTTGAAAACCGCTAACATCAAAAACCTTACCAAACCTCATCATCCAATACTGACCAATACAATCCATTTAACAACGATTTCACCAAACTACCGTCAGAAGCTATAACATCTCTCTTTCCTAATACCCATAATAACTGTGCCGCTCAAACCGAAATTACTTATTTGACAGTTTCTACTCAAACAATACAACCAAATTTAACCATACAGCCGATGCACCCACCTCTACAGTAACTCTCCAAAAACAAAATAAGAGTTATATCGGTTTCAAAACTGACATTAACATCAAACTAAAAAAATTTTCCAAATATTCACGGTTTCATACAATAAAAATAAACTTACGTGAGAACAACTGGAGATCATTTTTTAGAACAAAAAAAAAACAGTAACAACAAAAAAAGTGAGAGCGAACTTTCAGATTTAGAGCAGTAATCAGATGACGATTCTAAGGGAAAATCATGTGACGAAATAAATTATGTGGATTGAAATAATGTTAACCAGTTTGTGTTAAGTGTTCGTCGTACTAACTTATCTGTATGTAACAGTGAAAGTAATATTGATAGTGCGGCTGGAAATTTTTTAAGGGAAAGTGTTTTAGAGGAGAGTGCTTCTGGATGATGGTTTTTGTTGAGCTTTCTGGTGATGATGATAGTGATGTTTCTGTCTTAGGTCATAGTAATGTAAACATTTTACTTGATAATGAAACTATTGATAATGTAAATTATATGCTATCACGAACTGTAAATAACGAATGACACTCTTCCCCAAGTTATATTTGGATAGGATAAATAACAATGAAAAAAAAACTAAAGTATCGTCCTATCGTCCAAGATAATTTTGTTTCTAACATTCTGATTTGGCAGCTCCAACTTAAGTTGCAATCTCAGTCTTGGTTTAAATCATCAGCACCTTCATCCTTGCCATTCAAATTCACGTAGATATCATTTTCCTTTGAATATTTTCGTCTCATGGCCAGTACGACATATGCTGGGATTACTTTCCTGTTGTATCTACCTAATTTCGGGTATGTTTTCCACGTGAACTACCTGAATGCAGCGTATCGAAACATTCTAAAATAAAATTTTTAATGAAAATAAGTGTCAAAACTGTCGGATAAAAATCTCAACAGTAAAGGAAACTCCTGTGTAATCATTTCAAATTTCTCTATAACCAAAATTATAACTATTTATGTATAGATTCTATCTTTATATTTACGGTTAATTAGGCAAGATTTTTCGACTTTTTCTTGCAAATAGATGTTTTCAACATTCTCTGCGATGTCTTCCCATTTATCGTCACTCGAATCATGATGTTCCTCTTTTTTTTTTTTGGCTTTTTATTTGAGTTTTCTGACTCGAATCTATATGGCGAGATAGACATCCTCATAATTGCTATACTTTTACTTTGTTTCTTTATATCCGATACGGAACTCATACATCACAACCGCGTCAAGGTAAAAAGGACTAAGGCGTTTTATGAAATTTGTAAATACGCAAAATGAATAATGGAGGACGTTTTACGAAACAAAAATCTTGATGCTGTTGTGTGTATATCTACAATTGGTAAGAATGGTTTATATAATTTTTCTTTTTTTCATTTGTACACTAAATTCCTGTTAAAATTTACTCTAAACTTTTAACACCTTAACGCATCGTAACAGTGCTATTAGACAAGTGACCTGTTTTACTTAAAGTTATGATTAAAATAAAGCGCTTAAAGAGTTAAACCTTTTGAACTGCATTAAAGAATCGTGAACTTTGTTGGAATATTTTAGTTGTATCGAAGCCGTTAGTAAATGATATTAATTTCTGAGTTTTTTGTTATTTATTATTCTGTAATTTTATTTATTTTAAGTAAGTAATTTCATGGACATTTTATGGAAATATTATTTATAAGTTTCAATCTGGATTTAGGAAATGATTTTCTACTGATACATGTCTGTCCTATCTTCACATCAAAATTTCTGTGGGCTTTGAAGAAGGCCAGCATACTGGCATGATTTTAATTGACCTTCAAAAGGTATTTGATACAATCGATGATACAATATTACCGAAAAAATTAAAGTGCATGAGGTTTTCTTAAAATGTGGTTACTTGGTTCAAGTCTTATCGTTCTAACAGAAGGTTTAAAGTAAAAATAGACGAAATTCTATCTGACAAAGAACGTTTTACATACGGTGTTCCACGTGGTTCTATTCTTAGTCCACTCTTGTTTTTATATAAATGACATGACATGTAAATGACTCTAGTCATATCTTTCAACACAAGGATGTGAAACACATTGAATTTATTTTAAATAAGAACTTTCTAAGTCTTTATGGATGGTTTGTGGACAATAAACTTAGTATTCATTCTGGTGAAGATAAAACTAAATGCATTCATTTTTCTCTAGAAACTAAAGCTAAAACTGCGAGCGTTCTTGTTATCAACTATAGAGGTTTATCCATTAATTAACATAGATCTGTCAGGTACTTGGGTTGCATATTAGACCAACTTTAAACGGCCAACTGATGGCGCAGAATGTTTTAAATAAAATTAATTACAAGCTAAAAATTGTATGTAGAAAAATATATTTTTTAACACCTTTAGACGTACAATGCAATGCACTGATTTAACTTCATTTTGACTATGCCTGTAAGGCTTGGTATTTAGGTTTAAACGAATCAATAAAAATCCGATTAAAACTGCTCAAAACAAGTGCATTCGTTTCTGTCTTGACTTAAATAATAAATTCCATATCGACACTGATCAGTTCAAAGAAGTTAATTGGCTTCAACCCTAAAATCACATGTTTGAAATATTCAAACTATCTGACACCCCTTTAACTCCATTGGGAAATAGTAATTTGAAATTGTATGCTCTTCTATGTAGAACAAATATGGGCAAAAAATTAACTCACTACCTAATAATGTTAAGAGCCATAAAACTATAACACTTTTAAGCATAAAATTAAAGATTTATTTCTGAGTTCACATGATAAGGTTCGTAGATCGAATGTCTAAAATAATTAACAAAATTTTATTTTTTTTTTTTTTTCTTTTGTGATCGTATCAAGGCATCACAATGGAAATATTGTCATAACAGAAAATTTTTGTGTCTATCATCCTTACATTAAAAATTAATGTATTTATCTTTTTTTATTATACTTTTGTGTTTGTTAAAATATATTTGTCAAAGGGAGAATAAATACTTACTTACTTGCTTACATACTTAATAACGTCCTTTACTGACGCTAACGAGTTTTCAAGTAGCTAAAATAGTTTAACCTACGTGTTTTACAGGTATTTAAGAAAAGGGAAAGCATAAGTGAGACAAGCACATCTTCCTAATCAGATTCTAGAAATATCACAATGAAGTCAAAACATGGTGAAATTTTCTGGGTTTAGATGAAAAAATAAATATTGATTTCAAAATATAATTGGACAATAGGGGTGTTATTTATTAATGAACAGCCATGAACACATTTTTCCATATACCTTTTTAAAATGTGTTTCTTTTTCAAAATCATTGGGTATATATGCATAAAAAAGCTTTTCCAAAAGTAGTTACCAAAGTTATGACCCGACTTTGAAATACTATGAATACCTAACGTGGACAAAATTGTGTGAATTGATACTTAAATATTATTGGTTATCCTAATTTGCTGCTTATTTCATCAGAAAATTTGTGAAACTAAAAAAGAAAATTATTTAAACCTCCAGTAAAAAAAGTAACCTTTAATAAAAAAATATGCGTGATGCATCATGGGCTTAAACGTGGGGCCAACAAATAGCTTTACGAAGTAACTTATTATAGAAGCGATCGCGGGTTTGGTTCTGGTGTACTTATAGCTCCCACTTGAATTTACGATAAAGAAAATCATTGGTCTAAAAGAGGGGTCGAACCCGCACCTCCGTGACAGAAACCAAACACAACCATGGTGATTAAACTAAAGTCTAACTGGTCAATTAGGGGTGTAACTGTGAAAAAAAAAATACAATCTTCCAATCATATAAGACTAATTCAATTTTAAGAATGCTTTCGAAAAACTTTATTATAAAATTTTTTGTGTAGAATATATTAGCGCTGCTAATACCACCTTTGCGCTCTTTCTTTCAATGCAATTGTACATTAAACAGCAACTGGGACAACACCTTTGTTACGCAGAAAGGCTATGTCTAAAAGTGGCTCTATGGAGTTTGAAAGACTAATTAAAACGTATATTGACGTATAGTCAAGTAGATGAACAGTTGGGTATTGCACCTTTAAAGCGGTATTGTGAACTAAACATATCAACTTGTTTTAAAGAAAAAAATCAAGATGCGATTTTCGGAAATTGCACATTCTTCAATCAAGTTTAAAGGAAATAGGTGAGGTTGATCCGAAAACTGTAGCAGGAGAAAACAACCTACATAGTTTGTCACCTAAATCATTGCTTAAACAATCACTTAATCAGAAACGATCATAAGTCATTCTTGAGCTTAGCAAGAAACTTAGATGGATGAATGTACCTGGACGAACACATTTTAGAGCTATCATTCCAATATAATGATACAATGGTGGTTTATTTTAACAAAGACTAATTTTTTAAAGGTGGACATATTTCTATTACAAAAGAAAATAATTTTAAGAAATTTCTCGAGCAAGTCATTTAGGAAGTTTGTTTGTGATGTTTAAAATCACAAATTAAAAGGATAAAAAAGGATAAAAACCACTTATTAAAAACATATAAATTGTATTTTTTGATTGATTATATACAACAAAAGAAAACAAAATTCAAACTTAGAGCAGAGAGAAAAAGACAGTTATACCTTATTCTTAGGCTATGGTAGGATTACCATATACGTAATTCACTACGTAGTTCTCTCAACTACGAATTATTACGAAAAATATTTAAAATATCAAGCCACTGTTACGCTATCTATTGAATGAGTAAGCTTGGGGAAACATAATTAAGGCCCACCAAAAGTCGGTATGGTAAGATTACGCAAGTAATTCGCCCTGGACTAAACCCACAATACCAATGGGATTTGAAAGGAAATTTAATGCATAATATTAAGAAAAAAAATTTATACAATATGTTTAACAATTATTTGGTATCTAATCAATCCCGTTCCTTTAAGATTATAGAAACAAAATTGGGCGATTTTAAAATATTTTGTCTCGTCTCATTAGGTAGTTGTTGACAAGTGCTGGTGATGGGTGACAGGGCTTGATAGGTTACAGGAGTTCCCATGTATTGTTATTACAAGAAAAAAAAATTAATTTTAAATATTTGTCCAAAAGTTTAGAGTATCATAACAGTGATGACATCATATTTTTTACGTAATACTACAATGCATTAAAAATTCATTCAAGTCTCATCAGGATTAAGGGTTGAATTACACATGAGATCATAAAATACCTAGTTTTTGTGGGCCTTTTTATTTTTAAATATTAGTTTTAAGTTGATTTCACATAGTATTATGACGGCGACGTAATATTTTTAACTTTTGTTTGTAATATTATAGAGCATTAAATATTCTTTGGAACGTCATTGAGATTAAGGGTTGAGGGATTTCCTGGATAAATTAGGGAAAGTGTAACCCTACCTTACCCTGAGAATTTGGCCTTCAACTCTCCTTTTCTTTCCACTCTCAGTGTTTTTTTTTTCCATTATTTAAATGGCCCTTTCTCAGCACCTTTGTTTGCCAGCATGTCAGCTTGTTCGTTTCCATAAATTCCTTCGTGACCTGCTACATGAACCTGGAAAAAAAATCTTGAATTTCTTTATAACTTTCATAGATGTATTCATAGTACAAATAATTTAACAAGAAAATTAACATGTCCTCCTTAAAAATTTAGAGTCGCCAATTTTGGAACTTGAAGAAATTGTGAAAAAAAAAAAAAAAAACCGAGACATTTTTGTGTTTTTTCATGGAAGAAGCTTTCGCGGTTAAAATACAAAATTTTTTTTGTGGAAACAATTTTCTTGGATTACACGCTCATGGTTTAGAACCAGGATAGGAGTAATCACATGATTTAAACCTCCATTCAACAAAGACTTTTCGACCAATATAAAAACACATTTCTAAATCTAATTGAAAATCATTAACCACAACACAATCAAATCAATTTACATTTGTATAGAAAAAAAGATTAAGACACCACTTGACATCAAAAATTGGTCTATAGGAAAATTGCAACCGGATATTACACCCGGAAAACTTCCCACAGGTAAAATGCCCCCTAGGTAAACTGTCGCCCCCGGAAAATCTCCCCCGCTCGCTTTTAATTTTTCTTAACTTAAACGTAACATATGCATTAAAAAGTGCACTTCAATGGTGTAATTTAGGTGCATTTATAAACCTAGAAGCCGGGATTTTTCTTCCGCTTCAAATAAAAGAAAATTTATACTTCGTTTGAAAGAGGCTTCTATACTTCGAAATTTTTATTTACACTATTGTGAAAATGTAGTTTTCGAATAAACGCAGATTGAATATTTTGTAAACCAGGGGGTTTGAACTAATTTCTTTTATTATCATTTGCCTATTTTAACAAAATTATTCAAAAGCAATAAAAAAAAAACAAACGATTACCAGATTAGTTCTAATGGACATAAAACAACTTTAAATAGAAAACTAACTTTTTTTAAGGATAATTAAAAATTAAAGCTGGTATTATCCGAACCCCTTAATTAATCTCATTGTGTTACATGCAGGGTTGTACAAAACAATAAAGAATTTTTCCAAAGATTTAAATTCGGTGTCAGTAAAATCTTCACAAGATTTTACTTCAGTCAGTCTTGTAAAGGTAGTGGTGATCTCTGGCAAGAATTTTCAAGTAACATGAGTTTTCTTACTCTTTCCAGCTAGGGAAGACGTATCGCAATCACTAATTGCTTTATTTTCGCTACATTGAAGGTAAACTCACCAGTTGCTAGGGATTTTTGCCTTAGATGTTACTTTCCTACGTACTCCAGTATCCACGATCTATTCTGGTCTTCTTTTATGTTGGTTTTTTTTTATGCAAGGTATAATACTGTTGTTGGCATAATCTTCAAAAATTAAACGGGCTTAAGATGCTCACAAGTGAAGCCTCATCAAAAACTTTTGCGTCATTGAATAGCATTTCGTTAACATTAATTGTTTTTTACAACCAATTCACAATACCCGATTTCGATTTTGCTGGTGGCAAGTTTCCATTTTCTAACAACGAGGGAGGTGATACAAAGAGGTGTTTATAATATCACCACCCCTACTTTTAAAGGCAATAAAGATTCGAAAAAAAGTGCTGCATTGTTTACTGACAACTTTCATTTTTCATTTTTACGTGAAAGTCGATAGCGTTCTGGTGTGTTAAAGAAGTGATACTTGTTTTTTTGGAATGGTGTTAGTAATAGGAGCATGTGGTTGCTCCATAATCTTGTTTCGAAAAACTCTTTCATTTGCGTCTCTGCAAGTTCTTGAACATTATTGAGCTAGTTTGTTACTTTTGGGTCCACGAACATCTTGTCATCTAACGAGAACATATCCGATCTGTCATTTAAAAACGGATTTCCAACTTCATTAATCGCAGATCAAAAACTCTTCACATCATTTAAGAACTGTCTTTGTACTGAGATTGATGCGTATGGTGCTCTAGCACTTCGCACTCTTCTGATTTGTAAGATGATTCGAACGCTTGTAATATACGAACTACTTCAGAACCTGAAATAAACTATCTCTATAAGGCTTGGTCACTTTCGGCCAACTCGGTTGCTCCACTGACACCTTCAAATGCAGCGTTCATCTGATCAGGTTTTGACAACATTTGAAAATCCGCTTATTGGCAAAGAAGCTTTTCTGATGTTATTGTCTCTATGAAAAGCAAAGCGATAGAGGAGCATTGTTTTAACTGTTTTACATGGTATTTCAGCAGGTGAAAAGATTCCTTCGTGATCACAAAAAAAAAAGTTGAACTAGATAAAGTACTTTTTTCTGTTAGTTTTGTTTAAGGGCTGATGCAATGTTTATTTCAGTTTTTAATTCAGTTTTCAATTACGACTTTTTTTTGAAGAGCGATCATTCATAAAACTTATGTTTTCAGATAATACGGAGTAACCACAAGCATTTCTATTTTTCGATTTTGATGAAGCTATTAAATCTGGTTTGGCATAGAGCACATTTAGTCCAATCCATAACAAAAACTAACTCAATGAAAAATATTTAAAAACATATTTCCCTTTCTACAAATTAATTTTATTGATTTTTTTTTTTTAATTCTAATTTTATTTTCAAGTTAAAAATGTACAAGAAGTCAAAAAGGACCTAACGATCGTTTCATAGACCCCTTTGTAAGTATAAAAAACTAATAAAATTAAGAAATTTTAAACTACGTTGATGCAAAAACCAATAGATGTTGTTTTAAATTATATTGAAATGTAAAAAAATATAAATAATCGTCTCACAGGTTTGGACCTCTGCAACCTATAGAAAACTTGGGCTTGGATTTTATAAATGGAAGTTTAATATGATTATAATTTTAATTAGGTCTTAAATTTAGATTTTGACCAGAAAATTTTTCAAATGCGGGGTATCGAAAACTTTAGACAAAGTTCGGCATTTAAAGAGTCGCATAAACATTAAAACTTGGTAATTATTTATTTGGTAGATTTAATAGTCATTTCAACATGCTTTTTCCTGAATTTTGGATAAATTTAGTAGGTTTGTTTGATACGATATTTGCATAATATAAATAATTATGACAAAAATATTATAATTTTTGTGATGTAAAATTTTTAAAAACCTACACTTATACAAAATTCCTATTGCCCTAGATAGTTAAGTTTCCACAATTTTGGTACGACTACCCTAACTTAGTTCTTTGTCAATCAACACTCCTAAAAACTTTGAATTTGTATTTCTTGCACCATCAATAAATAAAAATGGAAATTTTAAAAAGTTAATAAATTTTTAATTTTTATTCCATAATGTTGCAATTTTAATAAAAGAATTTCATGATTAACTGTATCCAAATGCTTTTTAAAGATCGATAAAGACCCCAAGTACAAACCGATTTTTCAAAAGAATTATAAATTTCTTCAGTTAACTCTAAAATAGCATGTTCAATGGAGTACCCCTTTTGAAATCCAAACTGTTTCTTATAAAATCAGTGATTTTATGCAAAGTGATTAAACATTCTATTTTAAATAACTCTCTCAAATACTTTTGAAAAAACCAGTAGTAAAGATATAGGTCGATAGTTTGATGCAAAAGTATGATCATCTTTTTTAAATATTGGATTTACTCTAGCAACTTTAAGTAGATCGGGAAAAACCATATCGTTGAATCACTAATATTAAGACACTAAGCTTGGACCAACATTGACAAAGTATTTGTTAAATTATTTACATATCTGTTCAAAATTATTTACAGTTTTGATATTTGAATTTAACATTTTAGGCATATTCATTCTCAGTTTTCTTTCTACCAATTACTTCCTTTAGTATTAACCAAGTTTTTTTAGCATTTGACTTATACTTCACAAGTTTTTAGAATAATAATATTGATCTGTTGTTGTTGAACTCTCATTACTAACATTTATATAAACTACCCAAAGTTTATAAACTTTGTTTTAGTTGATACTAATAAATTTTCCAGTTGGCTTTTTAAAACATAAATTTATTTCCTGCTGAAAAATTACCACTCTCTGTACGTGATTGTCATTTACCACAGAGCTTGTAGTAAGCACAGCAACATTACCTGAGTACCATCATTCATATAGACATAGTTTTAGTATTTATATAAAATTTTACTTGTTTTGTTCTTTACCTGATATTTATTATGATCTTAAATATGCAGCAGTCTATATGAATTTATTTGTGCTAGTTATTTAAAATGATCTAATCTGAAAAAAAGTGAAAAGATTTCAATATAATTAAGACCTTTTTTGGCATAAGATGACTTAGTTTCGAGGCTAGGCCCAGAAATAGAGAATTTCAGCAGGTAGCCAAATAGGTTAAAAGATGTCTAATCCATTGTTATAACATCAAAAATTTTGTTTTAAATAAGGCCTAAAATGACCATATTTGGACTCAATACTAAAAAACATTCATTTCCAAATTTGAAGAAAAAAATAGTTTTTGATATAAATTAATGAACGGACATGGGTGATTTTATATTCCATCGCTATTCAATGGGAATTTTGGTAAAAGCCAATTTGGGTCAAGTGATGACGTGTATGGGAACTTTACTTCATAAAAACTTATAGACTCAATCTTAAAAAAACTTTTAAATTTATTCAAAAATGATCAAGTAAAATCTAGCCCAAGGAAATTTCTAAAAATATAAAAAAAGAACCGTAAACTAAAAAAAAAAAGAGTAACACTTTGATCAAAATAGGGACCGCTGCTCATGACCGTTGTTTGGGAGCAAGAATTTTTGGCAGGTTGCACATCGATCAAAATATTCGCTCTAAATTAAAGTTTCAATTATCATTTAACTACACACAAAATTAAAAAAAAAATATATACAGGTGCAATCTAGAAAATTATTAAAAATTTTGTTAAAATAAGACTGTAAAAAGGGAAATAGAATTAATAGCAAGTGGCTTTATAGATGCGCGTTATAGAAACTTTACTTTGAATAAATGCTAAAAAGACTCAAAAACTAAAAAAAAAGAAAAGAAACAAAATTTTCATTTCAGAAGTGCTATAAGCTGTTGCTGCGGAACCAGAACTTTTGCAAGGTTAAAATATAGATTATAATATGTACTCCATTATCAAATTGAAATTTTGTGAAAAAAGCACTTATTGACTATTGGACCCCCGGAAACCACTTTAACAATCACATTCTCAGAACAGAGAAATTCTTAGAGATAATCTTTTCTAACCTTTTTGAGACTTAAATTTCTTAATTTATTGAGCCACTGCCCTATTCGATGATAAGATCTTTCAGATCATCGGAATTAAACAGTTCGAAAAACGATAATCGAACACAATCAAAAAAAAAAATATATATATATATAAATTTTGGACAAAGTTTGACACCTTTTTGGCCTATAATACCATTTTTAACAAAATAATGAATTCTACCCGAGCTAGAACATGATTTCTTCAGAAAAATGCCTTCGATGCTAGGGACAAATAGTTTTAGTTATGCGCCTAAACGACAGTTAACAATGATTAATTCCTATCAAACAAATTATGCTGACATTACATTAATGCAAAATTGATCTACTCAACTTCCAGAAATTTACAAAAATTATTAATTGAGTAGGAGAAAAAACGTTTTTAACCCTACAAGTACCTGACAAGACAGCAGTTGACTAAACCCTACAAAACAGTGGTTAGTTAAACTGTACAAGACAGTGGTTGGTTAAAGTTGGTAAATACCATCCTAGGGCAAATTATTTAAAATTTCTGCATTTTGAGAAAAAAATTTATTTTTCCAAAAAGTTATTCTTTCAAATAATTCTGTTCAATGTCACATTCCATTGTGATAAAAATTTTCCCGATAGATAGTAGGGGGAAATCAGTAGCCATATTTAAACATAAGCATCACTATGATCAAAACTATGGTCATTATAATATAGCTTTAAATATATTTAGGAAATTTTTGGGAAAACAAAAAAATGATTGTAGCAGTTAAAAATCGAATCAAACTTTACAACGCAAAACTAAAAACCTACCCAAGTGACACTGATTTTAGTACAGAGCCAGCTCAATCGAATCATTTCTTCACGATTTGATATATCCTTACCAACAGAATTCTTCCAACCATTACCTTCCCACTTCCTGATCCAATCTGTCATAGCTATGATATAAATAATATTAATTGTCAGTTTTATACCAAGAGGTACCCTTTTATAAAATATTTCTAAACACCATCCACATAAATAATATTATCTGGTATTCTTGTAGATTACATACTTAAGCTTTAAAACGTGTCATATATCATCAGGCTTTCATAGAATAAAAGATAAAGCTTTAGCTTAACCTTTGGCTCTGTAGCAGTGTCTAACAAATTTTTCCAACATCATTCAGACATTTTTCAGAACATGATACAATATTTGCTATCGTTATGAAATTTCAGCAGAAGTAAAGACAAGTATTGAAAAAAGGTAAAATTTTTGGTCTTAGCTTTTACCCCAATTTCTTTTCAAATCAAATATTTTTGACAGAATCTGAACTTCTTTAAAAAGACCAACCGATTTAAATTAAATTTTCCAGTCAAACAACAGTCTAATTAAAAAAAAAAGAATTAT
Source organism: Euphysa ruthae (assembly GCA_035046665.1). Lineage (NCBI taxonomy): Eukaryota > Metazoa > Cnidaria > Hydrozoa > Anthoathecata > Corymorphidae > Euphysa > Euphysa ruthae. The sequence continues at coordinate 28,780 of JAUZNK010064485.1, forward strand.
CCGTTACTCATTCACAAAAGAGTTTCTATTGTGAAGCCTTCAGACAAAATATCTGGGAAATAGATCACTTGCCTTAAAAAGAAGTATGTAAATAGTTTCAAAGCACAACATGAAAAACTGGCTAGAACGAGATAAATGCACAACACCGAACCAAGCGAGAGACACTTAAACAATATTTAGGATGAAATGTTGGAAAATTAGTATAACTATGATAAAAACTCAAAGCTACATATAAAAATATGACTTAATAATATTAAGAGAAACTGAAACAGACCATTGATTTCTTACCCTTGAAAAGTAACTTTATTTAACTGAGTTAATGAGTAGATCAAAAGAAAAATATTGCGATATTTAGTCTTTTTTAGCCTCATTTATCATAAAATCGGGCTGATGAGAATTTTTTCAAAAATCTCGCTTCGTCAAGTCATTTGCCTCATTAAACCAAATCTTAACATTAGACAGAAAAAGTAAAAAACAAGCAAAAATGGTCAGAAGTGATACCTTATAACATAATTAAAATTTTGGAAAATCACAAAAATTTTTTGAGAAAAGTAAAAAGAAATCATTGCCACACTAATTACACTACTGTTTGACTAATTTAAGAGTAGAAACTCAAGTTTCTGGAAACACCACTATCCAAACAAACCTTACCCTAAAATTCAGTTCTCACTGTAAAACCAATTTTTGTTTACTTTATTATCTTTTACTTAGTTACCTTATTGTGTTTAAATAGGTGGGCAGAACCGTCAATAAAAATAGGAAAATAAACTTACATTTAATGGTGTACATGCTATCTGTTCTAAGTTCGACTGATGTTAAATTCATCTCAATCGCCGTCTCCAGGGCACGACACGCAGCCTATGGAAATAAAGAATTATCAGGAAGATAGTAATGATATGAATGAATGAATGAATGGTAAGGTTATTGTTGAAAATTTGTTAAACATCTATATAATTGCATTTATTCATGCCAATTATGGAGAATAGTGTATATTATCAAATGTTTGTATTAGTATATCTTTGGTTAAACTAACTGCAAATATCTTGCTATTCCCAGAAAATATTATATTGATGTTTTATAGGGCTTCAACAAAATGTGCTGAAGAGCTTTATGATAGAATAGTCGACTGACAGTATAACAATATATAACATTCTACATAATAATTTATTTTTCTAATGCATAATAAAAATAACGCATGAAAATCATCAGAAAAAAATTGAAAATGGTATTTTCAAAGACCTATAGTCGCATAAGTTAAAGGAAATTTGAAAAATTCAAAAATTGATAGTTACAAAACATGAATGAAAACTTCTAAATCTTAAAAACCATCAAAAATAGTTTAATCTAGATTTTAAAAATTCTAAATACTTCTGGTACGCCAAATTATGAAATTAAAGTTTAACCACTCAATGGGGTGTACAACTTCAAATAACCGAATCTTTGGTTTTGTGCAAATGTTTAATAGTTTACATATCTTAACACCTGATTGGTCAATTGTATTTCTCAAAGAGTTGTTGGAAATATTTATTTCACTCCCAATGGTTCACATCATCGTAGAGATTTTCTTGATTTTCGTTATTATTTAAAATTTTAAAAATATTAACCCTAAGATGGAGTTATTGGACATTTTTTAACATTCTTATATTTACATATATATTATGTAAATATAAGATATTACAATACAGTGCTTATTGAAACTTATTTCAAACTTATGAAAAAAATAAGAAAGTTGAGTTTCAGTGAGAATTAATTGGTTTTACCAAGATAAAAGTGTTGGTGGAATATACAAAAAAACTTATTTTGATATATCTACTATACAGTAAGGGTAGTTTTAATTAAAGCTGTTTATAAATCTACTTCCATTTGAGAATGCTTGTCTTTTTAAAGTTTCCCAAGCCGTTTTATTTTGTTTACCACTAAAAAAGTCTCTATCTGCTGCTCTTCATTGGTTTACAAAACATAAAACGAAACAAAACATATCTTTAAATATTTTCAGACTGGTTTTACAAATACAAACAAGTTTTTAAATGACATGGTAAATAAAAACGAAAATCAACAAATGTACCACATCAAACATAGATTTTCACCAAAAATAAACAATTTTTACCTGGAGTTTGAGTAAAACGAGTAACTTGTATGAAATATATATATATATTTAAAAGATTTAACGATTGTTTGATTTAAATATTTATTTACTTCATTATCTCATTCAGCGCCGCGGTAAAACACCGAAAAAACCAGGGGGGGGGAATCAGTGTGGACAACAAAAAAACCAATGTTAAAAAAAACATCAATATC
>JAUZNK010064486.1:0-14595 GCA_035046665.1 Euphysa ruthae
AAAAACAGTCGGTAAAAAAAACGTCGAAGTTTAAAACCAATAAATCGAAAATATAAGGTTTCCTGCCTTATTGTAAAGTCAAACCATTATTTCCCTATCCCGATTGCAGTGAAAACAGCCAGGGAGGAAAATAATTTGTAGTTGATCGGTAAATCCGTGTCAGCTGTACGCCGTATATTTAATGTGTGTAATTTTATGAAGTTAGATCAATGCCAAATTCCATTTTGAGTTAAGTTGTGTTGTACAGTATCCACCAAAAAAAAAATTATTCTAATTCATAAATCCTAAGATTGCAAGTTAATAAGGTGAGCCTGAAGTTAAGTCTTCTACGATATATTTTTTAATAATTGTGAACTTTTTGAAAATGAAAGAATGTGTGCAAATGGTGTTCAAGTTCCAAAATGTACTCACCCTGTGAAGATTAATGAGTTTAGCGTGTTTTAAGGTTGCAATTTTGGGGATTTTTAAAGATTTTCCACTCCTCAGATCATGGGCAAAATCTTTATATTTAAATATGGTCTACATAAACTCTGGACTCAGAGAGTTCACTTTGGCATCAACACAATGACAGCTAGAGGTATGGGGGTGTTGAGAGGAACCATGCATTGTGTTGGGGTGAAATCCCAAAAAAATTTTGATATGACCTATCTTGGAGGTCTTTATAAAAGGCATATTTCACCTTTCATTTTGTTAACTAAAACCATTTCACGGGTGGATTTAGGAGTCTAGGCAATTGCATAAATATAATTATCCTATTAATTCTATATCTGACTATTATAATTTCAGCATCACTACTCCTCTGATAGACCATTTAATTGATATGTTAATGGTATGTTTGTTTATAAAGGTTTATCTGGAATTCCTTCAGATGTTTTTGTGTGAAAGAGTCTACAGATTTGAAGTCAGATTTTATTGAATTTATTTCGTTTCATTAAACTTATATGCCTCACTTCACATCATTCATTGCTGAACTGAGTTTACGAGAAAGTCTTTTGAGTAATGCTAAGATTTTTCCATCTAACCTTGCTAGTACTTTAAAAGGTTTAAGTATGAGGGGTTTTCCTAACATTCGAGTTGCATTTTTGATATTGATCTATCCTACCACTACTTATGAATGTGATTTCGTCTGTTTTATATAGATATGTGAAAAAATTAAGACCATACTTGAATGTGATACTCGGTTGACTTTTAAAAATGGGTAAGTAAAGTGATGAAATTTTTCGCAGGTACCGAAAATTGAGTCTGACCAAAACTTTTCCAAAACAAATTTATTACTATTGCGATATCTGAATCCAAAATTTATTTTAACATTGAAACTACTGTTGATATTTCTTTGGCTGGTTTCGATCCACCAATAGTCACCCCTAAAAAATCTAATCAAGATGGAGTTATGCCCTACATTTCAGATGAACTAAACTTTAAGCCTCTTGACGACCACAATATCTGTAAAGACAGAATAGTCGAGTCTCTTTTTACTGAAATAAAAAAGATAAAAACTTACCTGCAGGGGTGTTCTATAAGCACCCTTGTATTAGTAACAAAGAATTCAATGACGCCTATTTTAAACCTCTATAAAACAAAATGAAAAATATAAAGAACAAAACAGTGTGCTTTTCGTGTGACTTTAGCTATGACATGATTAACGACAAGTCAGAATCAGAATGCTTTGAATTTTATAAAACAGTGCTTTCAAATTTTCAGATTCACAAAATTACTGTTCTAAGTGAAATAAATAAATTCCATGATATTCTGATCCATTATATTTTAATAAAAGAATATAATCCAGAATGTAAATCTGGAAACTCACCAGTGGTAATTTTTGATAATCTGCCGTCTTACCTTATATTTCTGAAAAATTGCAACAAAAATAATGCAAAAATAAATAACCTAAAAATAAGAAACTTAGGAAATTCAATGTTGAAAATTTTAAAAACGAATATAATTCTATTAACTTGGAAAATACAGTAAATATGAATGAAAACAATATGGATAAACCACGGAATTTGAAAGTTTCAATCGTGTAGCGAGTTTTGTTTTGGTGAACATGGAAATTTTTTTATAATCGCATGTTCATGTAAATCACTAAAGGGAGTTGTGTTTTACTAAAATGCTTTCTATATCTTTTGGAAAGAGCAGAGTCTAAAATAGTGAATCCATAAGATTGCGCAAAAAAGGCGATGATTGATTAGCCCACTGAAAACAGTAGGGCATTTCCAATGTGATATTTCAAGGCATATAGTTTTTTTCTTGAAAAAAGAAAGTAGAAAATTCTTTGATTTTATGGATTCTGCAAAACATAGGCGTTCTCTTATCACAGCAGAAGGTTTGCAAAACATAGGCGTTCTCTTATCACAGCAGAAGGTTTGGAAAAGTCATTAATATTGAGTTTTAAAAGAACCAGGAGAATGAATATAACTTTATGATAGAGAATGAAATTGATAGCGCAGTTGTAAGGAGTAAATAAAGAAAAAATTCCCCGAAGATTTTAACACCATTATCAAAAAAAGAAACGGATAATGATTAGCACAGTGAAGTGATAAGACTATTGAAAAAACCTCAAATAATATTAGACAACGACACATCCAAGGACACATCAGTCAAGAAAATTTTAGGAGTTTTTGTTGAATATTAATATTCTAAAGTGATTTATAACAGTAGTTTGGTTGATTTTCAGCCCTTTTTGGTAAGTGCTAGCCTTTTAAGGATAAATATGAAATTTCAAAATTTTTCTCTGGAGAAAATTCTTCCTGGAACAAAACTGACGAATTTTTTTTTAGATGACAAAAACTTTGTCCGCCGAAATATTTCGTCTGACGAAAATTTTTTCCGACATTATTTCGATAAAATATCGGTAGTTATTTGGGTCGTTTTTAATGTTAGCAGTCACTTTAGCTACTTCCATCTTTATTTAAGATGGGGCATCTGTATGTTCGTTCACCTGACCTACGAACTCGTTGTTTTCATCCAATTAAAACTAATACCTTGCATTTTCCGTTCTTGCGACGCAATACACACTCGTTTCACACGAGTTTCACGTCGTTGGCAAAAATCATCTAAAATACATACAAACATTCATTTCTTAAAAGCTTTCGCTGACATTTTTATGAGTGGCGAACTCTTTTGATATTGAAAGCCGGTATGAATTTACAATGCTGTATAATAAAATAGTTAATAGCGGATGATTGTTTTAATGTAATTTTTCCTTAAATTAGAAAGTTCTAACTTCTTGTATTAGCGATGTCAATCGCAAGGTCCGCACTCCTGAAATATTCCGCGGTAAAAAAATATTTTCAAATGCGGATAGTTTTTGGATAAACTAGAGTCCTTACCTTTTTTAAATATGCTTCAGATTTTTTTATCTCCAGCTAGTATTACCTAAATTTACAAGACTGAATTTTTACATTTCGTACTAAGTTTTCTCTGATGAAGTGAACTTTCTTGTTTTCAATTTGGATTATTTTAATATTTTGGCACTCCTGTGAAAATGAGGATTTTTTTTTAGAGAATTGTACAGTAAAGTTAAAAAGTTTAAAATGTCATAAGTTTTACTATATAAATCATTTTTTTCATTCCGTTTTTTGCATTTAAAAGACAAAGCATGGTGTTTTTTTTTTTAGAATTAAGAATATTTAGGTTACAAAAATGTTGATAATTTAGAATTTTGGCCATCCATACCCCTTGCAAAGGCTGATATGTTTGATTTGTTTTTTTTATTATATTTGTATATTATTATATATTTGTATATATAACACATGTTAAAGTTCGAACGCTGCATTTATTTTCTATCAAAAGTTATACGCTATCTGTTGTCATCACTTATCAAGGTTTTTAAAGTTGTTTTTAATGTCAATGTGATTGTGAGAAATCAGGTGGTATTCAGCATATATCAAGGAATTTTCAGTTATAAGCAATTAGTTTTTTGTAAATGACTAGCATTACTTTAAAATCGTACTTTTATTGGTTATTATATTTTCTGAACATTCTTCCTTATGGAAAGAAACTTTTCTGTTTTCAAATTATAAAAATTTGTATGGGTTTGATCCCTGAAAAGAAAGGAAGATTTTGTGACAATGAAATTTAGAATTTATTTCTGAAATTTTTATATCATTTAATTACAAACTTTGTGATAATGGTGTGTAAAAGATTTTGACAAAATATCCAAAAATAATACAATCAGTGGGTGCTCGTTTATAATGTTGAAGTGGTTTCTATCTTGCTGATATCATGTGTTGCTTGTCTTCCTCTTTACTTGCTTTTTATTGCATGTTTATCTTTTCTTTCTTTCTAATTTTTAGAACTATTTCTTTAAACATTTGTTTACCATGGATACCACATCCATTACATATGATCTTATTATTAAGTTAATAATTAAAATAATAACGAAAGTAGTTGGCATGATCTCGTTTAGCAGGTTAATAATCCTACTACATTTCAAAATATCGCTACTGCTACAAAAGATGATTTATATAAGATATGGAATCATATGAAAAATTATGTCATTGTTTTTTTACAGAAAAAATTTCAAGAATTCTAAGTCTGTTAATGGGAAAGAAAGACCGAAACAACACTTAAAAACATTATATTGTCCTCCAGTTAAGAGAATAAATAATAATGGTCCTGTTACTTCTCACAAGCGAAAACTTAAATCTGCATTAAGGATAAAATCTGAAGAATTAAAAATTTGGTAAAAAAGAAATAATTAGTGTCGAAGCAGAGCTAACCAAAAGCAAAGTTAACTACGATTTAGAAAAGTTAACGCAGCAACATTGTGAGAGTGCTTCAGAATAGCTTACTAAAGAAATTGAGCATCTGAAGTCTCTAAATCAGGAGTTTAAAGAACTTATGTGTATTGAAAACAAAAATAATTCTGATCTTCGAAAGTAATTTTATTTTGTCAAACACAAAATCTTAAAGCAACTTGAAGTTAAAAACTCTTCTGTAAGGTTAATTTGCAGTCAAAAGGGAATTTCAAAAGAAAAATTAAAAAGACTACACAAAGATGCGTCGTGATAAACCGCAATTGAGGCAGGCAGCAATGGAATTAGGTGCAAAAGATTACGAAATTAAAACCTTACATGCAAAAAATGTTAATTTAACTGAAAAACTTCAAGAAATTCAAGAAAAAACCAGGGTACAAAAGTTACTAAAATATTGCGAAAGTAAATGTAATACTGAAAACTGTAGTGAAATTGAGGTTAAGGACATAAAACTAAAATAAAAGAATGCTCAAAAAATGCACTGAAACAAGAAAAACTTGATTTACAAATGCTGCTTGAATCCAGGGAAGTTACTAAAATATTGCGAAAGTAAATGTAGTACTGAAAACTGTAGTGAAATTGAGGTTAAGGACATAAAACTAAAAGAAAAGAATGCTCAAAAAATGCACTGAAACAAGAAAAACTTGATTTACAAATGCTGCTTGAATCCAGGGAAACTTGTATGCTACCTACATTTGAGGGTGGCAGGTATGTTGATCAAATCCAACAGGGTTACTTTTCAGTACCTTTTGAGTATGGTTGATGGCAGAAAGAAGGTACTGGAAATAATTAAAAACCTGATTGATAGTTTAAAATAAAATAGACTAAAGAATTTCCTTCAGAATTTCTTTTATCACTGCTATGTGTTGACTTTAGCTAATTTGCAGGCTGGGGTTGCATTATTAGAAAATCCAAATTGTAATAAAACTTCAAAATTTGGCAACAAATTAGGTTCAATACAGATATCAATTGTGTCGTGTCTGAATATTTCGAAACAAATATCATGTTATAAGAAAAGAATATATTAAAAAGTATTTTATGATAATGTACAACGTAAATGTTTTAATATCACATATGTTTGATATCCAAGTGATTTTTAGTATTTAAGTAATTCAGAGGTGAATGATATTTAAATTATTTTACTTGTTAACTTTGGTTTTCAAAGAAATCTTCAACTTAAGGAAAAGGTTGTTAGAAATTTATGGGTTTGATCGCTTTTTTTTTTTTTTTTTTACTGATGGCATCTTCAGTGCTCTGTTTAATGCGGAACCAGCTATAATGCGATTCATGGTTGAAGTGAGATCCTACATGACATTTCTCTCTAAGCATTATTGAAGTCTTCACACTTAGGAATTATGAAATTTTATTATCAAGGTTTTACCCTTAAAAAATTTTAGCTTTCCCTGTTTTTATTCTTATATTCAAAACTCAATGCTTAAAAATAATTTTTTTATTTTGGGGGTGGGTGATAAACTATTCTAAAGAAGTTTTGACGTAGAAAATAAAGTTTTCCTATAAAACTAAATTCTAAGTGATGTAATACGGCCAGTTCAAAAGCTATGGAAACTGGATATATTGTAAGTAAAAACTACATGTGCTTTCATAAAATAAGGTTAAAGTTTAATGATATGTTATAAAAAAATAGAAAAAAATTTAAATGTTATTACACTTTGGAAACTTCTTTTTGAGATTGGTTGAAATTTTATGTGAAAATTATTAAAGTAAATTTATTTAATTTTTATAATGGATTGATGGATAGAAGTTATTGAATAATAGAATGGATGATAATTTTTGGAATTAATTTGGCCCTTTAAAAAATTAAGGTTAATTTAATCCTCTGGAAGTCAATGACGGTAGATTTATTTTTGAAATTAGGCTTTTAAGTTAACATTTCAAATTATTTTTCGATTAATCCTATCTAAAAAATCTTCTATTAAAAACTACTTTTCAATAAAGCTTTTTGTGTAATGTCATGAATAGTATCGTTATATTTGTTTAACGAATGGACTGGAATAACCACGCATGTCATGCTTTTAATATAACAAAATTTAATATATTTGTTACTTTTTTTTTCATTTTCTTTTTCTTTTTTTTACACATTTTCAGATTACTATGTGGATTTTTGTAACAGATATATTCCATCCAGTAAAGTAAAAGATTTTACTATTTACACGTCATCAAATTTTATGTTTTCTGTATTTTGAACTTTTAACCCTTTTAACGGCCCATATTTTGCCTTGTTAAAAATTTCTCAAAAGGAATATATGTCTTTTTGTAAAAACTTGTTTTCGGCATCTACCTGCCAAACTTTGTGTTATTTGGAACTTCCCACTGAAAGGCAAACATCTTACCCGGTTGAAAAATTGCTCAAAAAAGCTTATTGCTTTGTGTAGGAATATGTCATTTCGAATTTTTTTTAGTAGAGTTATGACCCAATATATCAAAAATTACCCCTGAAAAAGCCCTTATCTTCCCCCTAAAAAGAATTTTTCAAAAAAAATTTATAGGTTTTTGTGAGAAATTATTTTTTGCATCATCCTGCCAAATTTGAGTCTATTTAGAATATTTGTTAGTAGAGTTATGAACCAATATATCAAAAATTACCCCTGGAAAAGCCCTTACCTTCCCCTGAAAAAAATTTTTCAAAAAAAATTTATCGGTTTTTGTGAGAAATTATTTTTTGCATCAACCTGCCAAGTTTGAGTCTATTTAGAATTTTTTTTAGTAGAGTTATGACCCAATATATCAAAAATTACCCCTGGAAAAGCCCTTATCTTCCCCCTGAAAAAAATTTTTCAAAAAAAAATTCATGGTTTTTAGTAAGAAATTTTTTTTTTGTCTTTTATCACTTGATACCAAATGATTTTGAGTTATTGTTTTTAAAAAGGCTTGACTTCCCTACTCGTATACTCAACACTTTCATGTCAAAAACTTGCTGCTTGTATATTGAAAAGACAATGTCATTTATTTTCCTGATGTATCAATAATAAGTATCATCAGCCAGTTTACAGTATTATTTTCTTAAAAGTGTGTTTATTTAAAACGTATTCGCAATTTTATGGTAGAGCATAAAATGAGCTAAATAATAGTTAATCAAGTCTAAAAAATAGCTTTAAAACCTCTATTGATGTAAAATTGTGTTATATCGTGTTGATACATTTTCGTATAATCCGTATAAAGATTTTATGGACATAATAACCGGGGGAATTAACCAGTGGAAATATTACGTGGGGAATTCATCAGAAGGAATTTGACCATGGGGAATCAATGAAGGGAATGTATTTATTGTATTCAAATTCAGCTATCCATACAGCCAGGAATCATTTCTTCGGCTATTAATACTTATAACAAAATTTTAGTGTAAATATGAATTCTCAAATTGATCATCAAAAAGATACAGACTTTGACTACGTTTCAGCTGCAAAGGACGTTAATACAAAAGATAGTTTAGTTCATGTGAAAAAGCAGAGAGTGTATTTACCAGTTATTAGAAAATGAATAAATACAGTTGTTGACGATGAAGCTGATTACACTTCAAAAGAAAGTTATTACATTTATTATGATGGTATTAGGGCCAAAGGGAAGATGATCATTTTAAATATGGCAGAGTTTAAAACTAAAAAAAAGTCAAGAAATGGAACAATTGAAGATGTGGATAGACTAGTACAAGTACTTACTTCACTTGGGCTTATCTGTGAGGAATACAAGAATATGACGTCACGAGAGGTGGATTTACTTATGAATTATAGCAATAAAACTTATGATTCTAACTTCCAATGCATGTTTGTTGCTATCATGTCATTCGGGAAAGATGATTATTTTATTACTTATGATGGTCAATACGAATATAGAAATATAGGTGTAAAACTTAAATGTGAAAATTTAGCAGGTAAACCCAATGTGATTATAGTTCAAGCATGCATAGGAAATAACATTATGCGCTCTTTGGAACAAGATATTGATGAGCAAGAGGATGATGATGTGGAAGTTAAACCTTTATCGTTGCCTTCTGAAGCAGATTTTTTGTATGTCTATGGAACTGCTCATGGTAATAAGTCATATCGTACTCCTTTGTTAGGTTCGCGTTTCATACAGAAAATATGTGATGTATTTGAAGAAAAAGAATCTCGGAGTATATTTTTACGAAAGTCAATTTTTTGTTATCCAAGTTTTGCACTGAAAACAAACTAATTGGGAGTTGTGTGCATCAATTCAGGAAAGAACTGCATTTGCACAAAAAAGGATGTTTTAAAACATTGCTTCCTATTGTTTTGTATTGAACACGTTTTCAAGCATCGTTTTTTTCTATATTTGTGTCATTCAAGATTTTTTGGTGTTGTAATGAAATAAGTTCAGAATCTCTTAAAAAAACTAATATAAATTTAAATTAGCCCGTTTGATGTAATTTTAATTAATTTATTGCCAATATATAAACCAATATATAAATTTTTAGCGAAGTGCAGCAGTTTTTAGAGTATTTATCAACCCGTAAAACTTCACTCCAATTTTTACTAAAGAGTTTTTTATGTAATTTATTTTTTATTTATAATCAGCCGCTTAAATATGAGACTGTATTTTACCTGATTTTAAATGATACTATTGTCTTTATTTTTTTGTAACTTTGATTTGTACAAGTATTTTCTTAATATAAACTTATATATATTGTATATATGAGATATTTTAAATTAATTTGCCTTGCTTAGCCGCAGTTTTAAGGCTATATAAATTTGTCTTTCTTTCTTATTTTTTTGTTCTGCTATGAATTTTATTGTGGCACTGTTGAATTAAATCCATGATCCATATCAAATAAAAATGTTAAGGTTTGCCACTGGAGTTTTAATGAGATTGATGCTAAGGGAGTTTAAAAAATTTTTATAGTAGAAGCATACAATGCCAAGTATAATTTTCATTTATATAATTTATATATCTGAGACTTTTTTTAGATGAAACTTATTTAGTTGATGACGACAGGCTTGTCCTCAAAGGTTATGAAATGATCAGTTTTTTTAACTCTAAAAGAGATGTTATCTTTTAGAACTATAAAAAGGAATTACCTTTTAACATGAATAATTTTATATCTACAAGTGAATGTATATAAACAAGTCAATTTACAAGTTAGTATTCAATATTTTTAGAAACTCCATTTAAAACGAAGTGAGAAAATGCAAGTTTAATGATGTTCCTTGAATTATTAGCTGCATAAACAATAAAATCAAATTTATAAAAACTTGTAAAGAGAAAGACATAGTTTGTAATGTAACGTGTTAATCTCAAAAATATATTGTTTTTCTTGACTTTTTGAACACATTTGGCCAAGGTTGGCATGATGGTCTATTGCACAAATTAATATTTTGAAAATTAATGAAAAACCTGCAGAATTAATTAAAAAAAATTACCTGTCATTGTCAATGAAGAGTTTTCTTAAATGACCACTCTTCTAATCGGATAATTATTCTTGCCGGAGCTCCTCAAGGTTCTCCTCTTGTATTTCCCAATTTATATAAATGGTCTCTCAACTAACATCAATTCTTTTTATCAATTATTTTATGAAACTTTGCATTTTATTGAATTTTTTTTTTATGTTACTGAATCTGTAGCTAAGTTAAACGGAGACTGAAAGACCATGTGTGGATAGACCAATGGAAATTGTTATTTAATCTTGACCCAAGCGAACAAAGCGCAGAATAAGAGACAAATAGATTTAAAAATATTTGCTTCATTACGAAAACTTTTCTCTTTCTAGGTTGTTAGTGTGCTTCATATAGTCAATAGAGTTATAAATAACTCAAACATATTTTGTGAAAAACCAGGTCGAAATCAAATTAATTTTGTTTATGACTTTAAAGAATTTTTACAAATAGCTACATTACAAGCAGTCGGTAGTATCCTTATCCTTTCTACTTTGTTTTATTTAATAAAATTCACATGTTCTTTAAAATTACAAATCTATGGTGGGAAAAAAGTTTATTTTTATGCACTGGTTTTAGTCATTTAAGGGGGTTTGAATTTAAATATGGTTTTCTTTTGTACAATAAGTCCTCTTTGTAATTTTAATAGCATATAGTGTAAAACTAAAAGAACCACCGGTTTTTATTTGGTATACCCTTATGAGCTATTTCAAAATTCTATCATAAAGTATTTTTTGTTTTTATTTGCATGCCTGTACTAGAAAATCATTTTTATGGTAAGCTGTAAGATTATTTTGTAACGCCTTTGTTTTCTTATGATAGTATGTATGTTTAATGAATAAAAAAATATTAGTAAAGAATTAGTGCTATATAAATAAACAGAAGTGTTTTCTTTATACTTTAATCAGCCTTATTTTATTGAAGATGAAGAATGGTGTGTGGTATATGGTGTACGAAAATACTAATCCAATTATGGAGAGTAGGTGGCGTTTATGAAAAATTTGATTTGCAAAGGATCTGCAGTTAATTAGAGGGGAAATTATTTTTTTTAATAAATTTTCTAAATTTTTTTGATAAAATTTTTAAAATTTTGTATGGGTGAAAACCATACAAAATGGTGTTTTCAGCAAAAAAAAACTTGTAATTCAGAAATTTATGATATATATTTAATGCGATATCCTTTGAAATAAGTGAGAGTTATCTATATAGGAATGTTTTGTGGGAAAGAAATGCAAAAATCAATATTTTAGCTTATACTCAAAAAACTATGGTTATTTCAGATATATAGTTATATTTCAGTTATTATGATTCAGGCATATTAGCAATTTTTTCAATAAGCCCACAAAAATCTTTTTTTTTTTTTTGATTTATTTATTCTTGAAATATTGTGTTCCTTCCAAAGTATCTCTTTTACTTTCAAAGGGATCCTTGATTCTGGAAATCCACAAACAGATTTCCTTTTCCAAGGCACTTTTTACAAAGTTTCAAAAAGTTATGAACTGTTTTAATGTTAAAAATAGCTCAGAATAAAAAACTGGAACACCATATAATCATATAAAGATTTTTCATAATAATTCAAGAAAATTTTGCACTTTGTCTGTTCTTTAAAGATAATGATCAGTTTTGGGATCTAAACCTTTCAATGGTAAAATTTTGTGTGAAAATGTGAATTTTGTTTATCCTCAAAATGCTGTTTTTCTAGCATTATTTATTTATAATATTTTTATATATTTTGAGAAATTTTAGACTTACTAATCATAAAATATTGAAGGAGTATTGGGGTTGGAAGTATATATGCTTTGTGAGAATTAACAATAACATTACTATAATAATTGGATTTCCAAGCTGTTTACTTTTTATTATGTTCTTATATGGTATTTAGACAACAGTTCTTGATTTATAACGCCATTACCACGAAGCGTTTTATTCGATGAAGATTCGCTGATGATGTGATTGCAAAAGTGTCATCTGCTACCAAAGAAGATGATAAATATGCTGATGCGTAAGCAAATTATTTAATACTTCCAAGTTACGCATGAGTTTTTCAATAAATGTATTTATAGATTTACTCTGTGGATTTGCCTCAGCCTCAGCTCAGTTAAAAGCATAATTTATTATGCACTCAATTTTTAATAGGATTTTTTTATGAAATAATTTACAAAATATTCTATTATGAATTATTTTCAAAAATAATATTTATTTAATATTAATACTTCTCGTTGAATTCATATTTTGTTCTTATGAGAGTGTTTTAACAAATTATGTGAAGAGTTTGTCTAACAAAGTTATTTTGGATGGCCATCCAAGTCACGATATGTTAGCTTTGTCCCCTATGAAGTTAAAGTTAAATTTGTTGGTTCAGTGTGTCGATTCTTATTTATTTATTTTAAGCTGATGATCTGACTCCTAGTATGCCTTAGTGAAGTTTTTCATTTTCGGCCCCGTCGATCTGATTTTATTAAAACAACTTATTTTATTCCTGTGAATATACAGTTACAGTGTTAATGAGGATTTATTATAAAAAATATATAGTTTTGGGTATTAAATTTAGGCCTTTTCGCTATCTTACCTATTTTGGCGTCCCCTAGGAGTCAAAATATAAATGATTATATCTGTTATTTGACAGTCCGGTACAAACCTTTGAAACATGATAAATGTTATATTTAGTTCCTAGTTTAAGTTATAATAAAAAAAGCTCACACTTAATAATTTATAATGATTGCCAACATTAACCAAAAAAATTCAAAAAATAATAAAATTGGCATCAAAAATATTTTTGGTAACCAAATTCATTTATTAGATTATTTGTGGGAGTGCGTGCGAATGATTTATGCCGATATATTTAGGCATTGTATGCTAGTAAAACCTTTTTCATTTAGCAGATACTTCAGGTAAAGTAAAAGACGGTGTTGTTTCTGGTATAATAATTACTTAAGCGTATGTCTATATTGCACATGATTTTCTTCGTGCTAAATGACACGGCTATATTTTGGACAAAATCAAAGGGTGAAATTTTTTTAAGTATGTAGCTAATAGATTGAAATTCTGATAAGAATATCTCAATGATCGATTCTGGTTCCATATTTGTTTAACATTTTCCTCACCAATATTTAATGTTTTATTACAGAAACAGATATCTGAAATTTCGCAGATGAAAATATTCGTGGAATTAATAACGTCCTACGTCGTATAATTCGCAGGGTTCGAAATAACTTCGGGCTATTTTTTTCTCTTATAAAACGATGCCCCTAAATTATTGTTCCGCGTGATTAGTTGAATTAAATATAGCTCGTCCAATTTTTTTTTTTGTTTTATGAGATCTTTTGTTGATTAAATCTTTCTATGAAATTCACAAGCCTTGTTCAGCTTTATGATTGCTTAAAGTTTGATTAACGTTTCCTTGAAGCTCACGGGATGCTTGCTCAATGGTACGATTGTTTTAGTTTGATTAACATTGAAATTCACGAGGTTTATTCAACTTAATAAATTCTTAAGTTTGGTTAACTTTTCTATTAAATTCACGGTGAGTTTATGAAAGTTTTGTAGCAAATCACTCATAAATTCTGAATTCATTAGTAAACTATTGTATTTTTCTTTAAACAAAATTCTCAAAAAAATTTTTTGTAGTAAATCACCTGTAAGTTCTGTATTTATATAATAGGCTTCTGAATTCTCCGTTGAATGCAAGCTTTAGATATCTTTTGTAAAAAATAACCAAAAAATTTTGATTATGATATAGTAAACTACTGAATTCTCCGTTGAATAGAGTATTTAATTACTTGTTTGCAGAAACTCACACGCATATTCTAAATTTATATAATAAACTACTGAGATCTCAGTTTCAAATTCGTTTTAGACGATAATTGCAAGTATAGTTTGAACTTTATTAGTAAACTTCAGTCTTTTCCGTTAATCACTAGATTGAAATTAGTTTTTGAATAAACTTAGGCGTAAATTTTGAATTTTTTTGCAGTAAAATTTTCATTCATTCATTCTTTCATGTCATCGAATCGATCTTTGAAAACAAGCTAAAGACATAGACTGTTTTATAGAGTTAGGAAGGGTTTTCCAACGAAAACATGCTTTAAAGATGAGAGAGCTTGTGTCAAAACTCCATATATATATTCTGGTGGTGGTATTAAAATGAATTTCATTCTCAGTGGGTGTTGTATATCTTTCTCAACGAAAAATTTCCCCACATTAGTTCTGGGCTTACTTTATGGTCAGATTTATTTCAAACATTGTAGAAATTTACAGATGTTTTGTGTGAACACTGATTGTTTTTTTAAAAGTATGGTCAGTTTCTCTATCCAGCATTCAAGTGCTCATGTCTGAACAATTGCTATATGTTCCTTAAGTAAGTAAGTAAGTAAGTAAGTAAGTAAGTAAGTAAGTAAGTAAGTAAGTAAGTAAGTAAGTAAGTAAGTAAG
>JAUZNK010064497.1:0-14595 GCA_035046665.1 Euphysa ruthae
TATTTTCCACGTATTTTTTGGATCATTTTTATGTTTTTCAATTTGAGATGAGAAGTATGATTGTTTTCTCTTTTTTTCAGTTTTTCAAGAGATTTTTTTAGTTTTTATACTTTTTTTCTGAACTCACTGTTTTTTGTTTTAAAAAGTTAATATATAGTTTCTGTTTTTTTTTTTTTTGAAGATTTTCTTATACCTTTTGTCATCCATGGTGACATTAAGTCCTTATTTTTAACAATAACTCTTTTTATTGGAAAATGTAAATCATATAGAGTAGAAAGTTTATCTGAAAATTTTTTGAACGTATTATATGTAATTGTTAAACGAATTGAACTCGCGGAACAAGAATGGGAGTCTAGTATGTTACCACTAAATAAACTACTAGCGCATATGAAAATTATCATAATTTCACATAATATATTTATATTTGTTTCTGCAGAATAAAATTGCGACAGAATTCAACAAGCAACAAAATTTCTTAAGCTAATTCTTTGTCGACCATGGTCTACTTTAAGCACGAAATTAAAAGTGTCGTTAAAATTATGAGCCCGGTTTAAAAATAAAAATGGTAGATTTATTTCTGTTCTTTTTAAATTTGCTTTTATCTAAACAAAAACAGACACTCGGGTAATAAAAACAATTAAAATATAGAGTAAAACAGCCACATATACACGTTTCTTTATGTGTTTTTATACAAGGTTTTTATATACAAGGTAATTAGTAATTAAAAAAATGATATACAAAATATATTGTCAGTTTCTAAGTTTCCCTAATTATATTTTGCAAACAGATCTACGAATGGTATGCATAAATACAAAAATTTGCATCCTAGAATCGTACCCTTGAAACCAAATCTGCTGACATTTTTATAACACAGAGATTCAATTTTATATTAGATCATGAACAATTTTGATTTCATTTTTAACAAAACACATGACCTTTCATCAATTATGGCCATCGTTGAAGGATGAAAAGTTTTCATTCTGCATTCTTCAAATTATATATTCATTGTCAAAAATTATCATGATATTCCCAGGTCACCAAACCTTTGGCTAACCTAGAAATTCTATTTCTTTGGTTTTCGCTTGAGACAACAAACTTCCTATTAGATTAAAAAATTTGATTTCTATTGATTTTTTATAAAATATGATAACTGAATTACAAATCAATTTAGTAGCCTCGGGTAAGAGTTTATGTAGCTCCCTTCTAAATAGAGATTTGATCTCAAGCATCACACTACGTCGTTTAACACGTTTTAACGTGATTCAAGTCCCCATTCTTTATACATCTATTATACATTTAGGTTTGAAACCATATTCTTAGTAACCATTCAATTTCCAGTCGTAAGCAAAAACAACATTTCCTAGAGTATTAAGCGAAAAGCGTTCTTTGGAATTAGATATTGTCCATCATGTATTAGAAATTGTAAGTCTTCAAATTAAAATTAACTGTGCGAGAACAAAAGAGTTTATCCAAGGCTTAAACAAAAACAACACGATAGATTCTAAAGACGCACAAGCTATCAAACAAGAAGATATCTGCTGCTGAACTATCGCAAAACTATTAATAACATGGCGCAAGTGCGGTTGAAAAATCTCTAAACGGAATCAACCGTAAATAATCAAAAACTCTGACAATAATATACTAATCGTCGGCTTTATGATATAATCAATTTGCGTAACTCTAATAAAAATGCAAAATTTCCCATGCATGGAAATGACTATTTAACTGACGATCGTTAAACTGATATTATGAAAATCAATAAAAAATGCCGGGTAAGAAAAGTAAATTCTGTAAAATAAAGCCAAAGTTTTATATTTTATCTCAAAAATTTGTACTCTGAAAACGGCATTTCCCAAATAGAAAAAAAAAAAATCAAAAAATGAAATTAAAACTTCGTTTTTTTGCTAAAATTTAGATTTCGAATTAGTTGTAAGCTGTCTTATACTGCAAGTATTGAGCTATATAGATATATACCATATTTCCACGAAAATAATCATGGCGTTTGTGTAAAAATGTTAGTTTCAAAGTTTCATGCTTGTTTTACTCAATTTCACAGTGTTTGTTAGAGCAAATAAAATAATTTAATACACAATTCCAATTAATATAAACTATTGGAGAAACAGGCGAAGGGGTGAAGAGAATTAAAAGATACTCTCTCATTTTTACTTCATAAAATTACTTCCATTAAATAGAAAAAGAACTAAAGTGGACCGCTAAATCGTAAAATATTCGTCAAAAGAAAAGAACAAAAAAAGCAAACCAAAATCAGCAAACAGTACCTTTATTATCTGATATTAAGTTTTTAGAAACTTTTTTGCAGAATATAAAGGAATCCAACGACCAAATATTCAAAAAAATTTAAAAGTTCCATTTTTTTGTAAAACAAAACAGAATAAAATAACCATCTTAAAATATCATCATAAAAACAAAATACCCGGTCAGCTAAGCTTTCAAATTTTGAAAATTAAACAAAAAACCTGGCGGTTCGAAAAACTCACCTGATTGTGTTTAACCCTACTTACCGAATCAAAGTTCTGGAAACTTTTTTTAATCATGCAGTCAATTAGAAACAAAACTTAGGCGGTCGGTTAGCCGCAGTGATCAGTTTCATTTTCAAACTCTCTGAGATTTGCTCATAAATTTTTGATTACATAATGCTTAAAATTTCATTGTAGCGAGTTACAGCCATGAAATTTTTACCACAGCCAGGTGTTATAAATATCTTGCCAAAATTTTATTAACTAAGACACGTGATAATATTTCAGAGCTACCTGGGAGTGGGTAATGCCAAAAATAAACATATAAAGCCAATATCCCGATCTATTCACCTCCATGAAGAGAAATTAAAGATTGAATGGTTAATGGGATTTGTCTCAAAAACGAAAACAAAAAAATGATTGGGTAGAAAGTTAACCAACATTAAAAACAAATAATAGATGCGATAAACCGGTGCGACATTAATGAGTTATTATCTTACAAAGCTATTCTCTTTTTATCTATTCTCGTTCAAAGAAATAAGTTCACACGAGGTTTTTAGAGAAATAGCAAAGCTAAAACTTCATAAGAAGCCATGTAGTAACCCGGTTAACATTTTACAAATGGTTATCAGGAAATTGTCATCACTGTCTCCATCATTGGCCAAATGCTTTAACGAATGTTTAAAAACCGGGATAAAAACAAACTTACGTGGGCTGAAATTTTTCCTGTGCATAAGAAAGGCAGCGCAAAAGATAAAACGAACTATAGACCCATTAGTCTCCTTCCAGCTTACAGCACTTTCAAAGATCTTTGAACTCCTTATTTATAACCAACTTGTAAAATATTTTGAAATTAAACTCTCAGTGTTTCTAAATGGCCTTAGAAAACACTACAGCACCCAAGCGGCCTTGTTTAAACTTCTTAAAAAATGGCAAAACAAAAAAATGCCTTGTTGCCATAAGGAAAAAATATAGAATCGTCCTATTAACATTACAAAACGTTCTTTCCTTCTTCTTTTATATTCCGGTGTGCTACAAACACTTTCACAATATTTCCCCTATTACCATTAATCATATTATTGCGGTAATCCAGCCACTAGTATTAATTAATGCTCCATCATTCTTAGTTAAAGTTCTCGATCCAAATCGACCAATGAATCTGAAAATAGGACGAAAATATAATGCATAACGACCTGTTTTTTATTATGTCATGTGACCCCCTGAAACATTTTAATAATTTTTGGCCGGAAAGTTTCATTACAGTGATACAGATATGTTGCCAATATTTTATGTAAGATATCCTGAATCTGAAATTATGTGGAAAATGCATTTCTGAAAAACTGCAGCTGACCGAGCTCCAATTTTTTTGTCATTAACCGCAATAATTGTCACAAAATGCTAGAAAATATTTTAGATTTAGCAAAAAAATATCTGCCATTTATTACTCATGACAGTATACTAAAACAACTGAATCATAATAGCCGTCCTACTGCTAGAGGGGCGGAATTTCCATCTTAAAGCCATTAGATAGCCAGCATCAATCTACATCTTAAAAATTTAAGATCCCGAAATCGAAACATAACAATAAGAAAAATAAACCCAAAATTTGTTTTTCTGCATTATTAATTTTTTTTCAATTGAAAATAAAAAATCGTATTCACAGTCATGAAATCTAAAAAGTTTTTCAAATATAAAACCAGAATTTCAAATCTCGGATGAGTGGTAGAGATTTAGTCACAATCATCTTACTACGTCGTTCAAAATGTTTTGTGATTTAAATTTCAATCTTTATTTGAAAGTATTATATTGTAAAACTAGCAGGATAGAAATTTAAATTACAACAAATTAATATTAAATAATTAATATTAAATAATAAAAAGTATACATTCAAAACCTAAATAACTTTATAATATATATGTGTGTAACAATATAGGAAGGAAATGTATATAGATTGAAAGGTTAAGGTAATGCCAGCTAAAAAAAAAAAATTTAAATATTTAATGAATAAAAAAATAAAATTGTCTTGCTACCAACTCTTTTTCCTACCTCCTCTTTTGGAATCCAGATAAACATACCCATATGAGAACACATGAAACCTAAATCTATGTCATTTTTAAACAGTGAACTGAGATTCTTAAACTACTAGCTGTATACCCGACAAGATTTGGCTAATTGGTGCATAGCATTTAAAAATAAACTTAAAAAGTAAAAAGAAATTTGGAGGATTTCATTATTCGATTCAACAAACTGTAACAAATGAGACAATATTTCCAAAATGGCTTACGTGGCTGGGTTTGGAGCATTTAGAATGCCCAAGTGCCTTTACGAAACTCGCTCTCAACCAAACAACCCGATCAAATTGAGCTAGCGTTGCATTACGCAATGAGATAACATGGAAAATAGATTTCTACAAGAGGTAGGTACGGTTGCTCAAATGGGAAGCAAACCACTTGTCTGAAATCTCAGTAGTCCGACATTTCGATAGTGCGACCTATTTAATATTTTTTCTTAGTAATAAGATGTCGGACAAGTAACAACATCTCAATAGTACGAAATGCTGTTAGTTCGACAATAAAATAAATATAATAAAATAATTGTTACCTATCTTATTATTTGATCTTCTTTTCGTTGTGCGTTTTTTCTATGTTTTAGGACTATTATCCGATAATGCGTTAAGATCAACTTTTTCCACAAAATTAACAAAGATTAAATATTATTTATACTAAAATTAGTAGAAGACGATAATCTAAAATTAAATATGTCTGTGGTGTAAGGTGTAAGGTGCTATGAGGGTGGTATTTTATTTCACAATTAACAAAAAATTTATCAAACCCATTCTTTTCCGTGAACAGCAAGCTTAAATCATGCGCTTTAAAGCGGAAAATAACAAAATCAAAAACAAACTTCAAGAATCGCTTTTGTGTGTAGTTTATTGAAAACATTCGAAAAAAATGTGATTACAAATAGTTGAATAAAAATAGTAGTGGTTTAGAATAGGCAAAATTTCAGAATTTGCTCTTTTCGGACCAGGAAAGTAGAGCATTTTTAAAAACTTGGAAAGTTAAAATATTCATTATACAGTGACTTAACGAATTCCAAACATTTATCGTACTATATAGGTTTGCGTATATACCCTTTAACCAAGAGTTTTTGGATGGCAATATCAAGGGTATCTGTGCCCGTAAATCTAAATAAATTAAAAACTCTTTTTCCAAGGTGGACATGGGAGATTAGCGTGAGCTCAGCGTATACATTTTTGAGATAAATTTTTCAATAAGAGCCGGATTATTGAAAATCTATTTCACGCTTTTTTTAACAAAGAGATTTTAGGAAGAATTTCTTTTAATTTTATACATAATTACAAATTAAAAACTATTTTTTGTTTACCAAAAATTCATAAATCTCCATTTAGCTTTAGTGCTCAAACAATACCTTGAAAAACTTTTGATACAAATCGTTGTTCATTTATTTGTTGAATCATATTTTATATTTATATTTGTGTTATATATTTTAACTGAAGAATCTGTCAAGACCACTACCATTTCAGATGGAATAAGTTCCTGAAAGTCTGGAAAATATTCAAAACGACCCGTATAGTAATATTTCTTTATATATATTTAAATGATACTAGAGAAGAGCGAAATCACAAGTGCTTCTAAGTTTCTCTAATAAATGATAGTTATCGGTTGTTTCTACAAATGTTCCTGCAAAAATTTAGAATATAGGTAAAGTAATACATTTTGTTTATATAAAATCACTATCAAATCATATAATAGAGCCTCATCTATTTGAGAATAGCGCTTATTTGTCAAAACAAATTTAAAAGATAAGGCCTTTTCGAGATGAACTCTTATTGTTGGCTTAAACCACCAAAGAATAATATTTAAACGAAATCAGAGCAAAAATTTCTACTTTCGAAGGATTTTAATTGCTCTTTTAATTGATCTTGAAAAAAATTTTGCTTAGAGCTAAAATAAAGACCAGAAGAAACTTTCAAAACACGTTAAAGTTTGGATATTTAGTTATATATGTGTTTTTTCTCGACTCATCCGAATAGGTAAGTAAGTATTTATTTGCAACAAATAGCAAGCTATATTTTCGGAAGCGTCCACGGGTTTGATTCTGGTGTTTTTAGAGCTCCTGTTTGAGCTTACGGTAAAAAAAAAATCGTTCGTATGTAAGTAAATATTCATTCTGCCTTGACAAGGATACATTTATAATATATAGAAAAATAAAACAAACGAAAAAAATAAATACATTAATTTTTAAGGCAAGGATAGGCACGAAAATTTTCTGGTATGATAATATTTCCGTTGTGATCACCCGTTGTGATACATAGAAAAAAAAATAGGAAACAATAAAAAATACAGGTAATATGGTCTCTAAGGGAGATCGAATTGCACCTTAGTGCGAAAAACCAAATTCTTAACCGTTCCAGCAGACAACCGAAAATACTGTGTTGGTAAACAACAAAATTTGAATTTTTGAATTTTTTTTATAGTCTAACCGATAAGAGCAAAAACGCTGAACTTAAAACAAAAAAATTATTCTACGTCTAATACCACAAGGCTGTTTATAAATGTTATTTTAAGGGGTTTTATAAGATAATGACGTCATAGTTGTCTAAAAATATTTGAAAAATGATAATGATATATATTGAATAATGATATCACCTGTCTGACATCTCAAGACCCTACCCCTTTCTACCGCCCTTCCTCGGAAAATAGCTATATAATACAACAAATGGTGATATCAAATAAATGATCAGTTTCCACAAAAATATTGTCGGTCAAGTGAACATCAATATGGGACAGCAGGTTGGGATTTTGGACTGAGATTGCCTAGAAATGATATTTGAGCACTATATTTCTAAAATAGAACTGATATCTAAAACCAATTTGCTCCAGTTGGTCAGTGCGCAAGCTTTATTTAAAATAAAACATTCAAAGTTTTTAATATTTTTAAAGAAAAGCAGTGGAGAAATTCCAGATATTATTACTTCAGAATTTTCAAAATAACATAAAACAACGGGTAAAAAGTACTTTTTCTGAAATTGTTTTTGTGTATTTCATATAATTTCCGCTATTAAAGAAACAACAGAAAATATTAGCCGGCAACTGAGCAAGAAACTTAGACGTGAAATAAGCGGGTTGTCGGAAAATTGGGCTGTCAGATAAAAGGGCTTCCCACTTGTTCTACATCTGTCCAACAAAATTCGGACAACTGCGCTGTCGAACAAATGAGATGACCCCGCTTAAGTTTTGCAACAAACAAAAAAATTCAATAAAATACAAAAAAAAACCATTCAACAAAAATCCATTCAACGAATTTTCACAGTTTAAATTTGATCTTATAACGTTATGGAAACAGATAAAGGGTGAGCTAACTTCCCACAAAAGTCATCCATCAAGATTGAAATGTGTTATACACCCTCACCTGGAGCTATAATTATTTTCTTTTTTTGTTGTTCAGGGACATTAAATATATGCATAGTTTCAGCTGATCCACAATTCTTGTTCAGCAACTTGCGATCAGCCAAAGATAGCAGCTTCTCTGGAATTCGACTTTAATCAATTTCAATATCAGAGTGCAAAGCATTATTCAATCTCCGATAATGAAGATCTGAACAAACTAACTCAGGTGAAACGGCATCAAAATAAACATGACCTCTACACATTGATAAAAGATAAAGTTCCGGCGATCTTATACATATTAACTGGAAAATTACAAATACCACCTTTCAAGTTTTGAGATTGCTTTCTTCGATAGCTTTTTTGTCTTTTTCAACAGCAAAACTCTGAAGAATTACGCAGAGTTAAATACTCTCAATTTGCCTCTTATAGCAGAATATTTCTTTATCATGCTCCCTTTAAATATATGTATAGAGATATAGTATTCAGTCTTCGAGTTTTTTTTTTTTCAATTCTTGTTGGCAACGAAAACGACGAAAGCCTAAACTGATAAATCGCACTAATACGTTAAGGTGCGATTTAACTGCACACGACAATTCTATATGTATTGAAAGGTCTATGAAGTATTTGTTTTATAGTACAGCGACATCGTCAAAATATAAAAAGAGGAAACTTCAAGTCAATATCGAGAAAATGACATGATTTTAAACAAAAAAATAAATTCTCCTCATGTTTGTTGAAATGTGTGTTTTGTAGTCACAAAATTAAAACTAAGAAAAGGAAAAAGACGTAAAGTGAATGAATTTATAAAACGTAAAGTTTTTAAAAATTAAAAATAGTCGAAGTAGATTAAAAAAAAAAAAAATAATAATAATAAATATATATATATATATATATATATATAATATATATAAAATTAGTAAAGTGTTAATAGTTATTTTGTGAGGTATTATAGAATGATTACGAGAGTTTCTCAAAAGTTGAAATACGCAACTACTTAAATTTCATTACTCGCAAAAAATCAAACAATAAATATAGACATCGTTGAATTACAAACAATAGCTCTTAAAGTTCTTTCAAACAAAAACGATGCTTTAGAATTACTTTAAGATCTCAAATCTTGGCAAACATTTTCTTTTGTCTGAAATAATCATAATCCAAATACTAGTGCTTCCTCCTAAATTTAATTTAGCAAATTTGATTACTTTTTCTAGTCAAGGTGATACCTCGACAACATAAACAGAATCTGGCTCACACAGGCAAACTAAAATCATCTTCTTTATAAAGATCACTAAAATAGCAAACGTACTGGCAACCTTTCCGTGCTAACCCTGTTTCTTCACCTTTAGATCAACAAATTTTTAATCGAACCCCGATTTGAATTTGATTTGCCATTTTTAAAGCATTCAGAAAAACTTGATGTCTCGAAATTTATCTCCAAATGATATCTCTGATATTGTCGGTCTATTTAATTGCTCTAGAAACTATTTGAAATGTGTGAATATTTACTCTAATGCTTCGCTCTGTTCAAATATTGCTACCTTTGACTTTAAAAAATTGTTCGCGAGTATTTTCTGAACTTCTTCATTATTATCTACATTTAGATTAATATCTGTTGCTGGTAAATCAGTTGCTCGGCAGTCTCAGGCGAATTCTGTCAAAAACTTAGTCATAGCTATGTGCACATGTTTTCATGCACTTATTGCAATAAATTTTGCGAAAGCAAAAGCATCTGGAGCTCATTTGGCAGTAACGCAAAAAATTCTCTGTGGTAAGTAATTTTTTTTGCTGACTCCGCTGAATATTCGTGCTTATTTTCTCAGATTTTATATCGCCTCCCCATTTCTTTAACAATACTATTTAAACAGTAGAGAGTAATTTATTCGAGAAAATACTTACGAAATCAAAACCAAATCAAAATTAGTTTCAATAAAGCCCACAGAGAAACTTATTTAAAAAAGAAAATTTTATCTCAATATATGTATATATATTATAAAATTTTTTTTTTATTGTATAAACGATTCTTCCAATAATCGAAACCAAATCAAAAGTAATTTCAGTACTGTCGACAGAGAATTTATTTCTATTTAGCAACAGTTATTTATTGTATTTGAATTATTGGTAACGTAAGAAAATTTTTTGTTTGTTGAATGAATCCTGTTGCGCTTTTTTTCGATAAACATTTAGCATAAACAATTTTTAAGTTTGGCTGGCTAACAAGCTTTTCGAAGACCTTTATATATTGATTTATATATTGATCAGTGACGAAACAGCCATCTAAAGCTAGATACACCCTTCAGAAGGTCTACTATAGGAAAAAATTGTCTGTCATCAAAAGGTCCCTTTATATGGAACAGGCTTTCTAAGGAAATAAAATCAATCACAAACTATAACGTATTTAAACATAAGATCAAGGATACATTTCTTAGCTCTTTGGATATAGTTCGTAGACCTAATAAATACCGATAATAATTCTAATTTTTTTTTTTTTTTTTTTTTTTGAACTTTGGTTTGGCTTAATCTGTATTTGTATGTGATGTATAACGTGGCCACAATGGAAATACTGTTGCGACAGACAATTTTTGTGCCTATCCTTGCCGCCATTTGTTTTTATCTTAATGTCTTTTTTATTATTATTTTTCTGTTGTATTGCTAATAGCTAATGTACATTTATTTGTAGCAGAGTAAACACTTATTTACCTACTTACCTATTTATTTGATGACAAAGTAATGTAAATAGAAATGTTTAAAAAGATGGTCGTTAAAAAAATAAAAATTCGCGAAATCACTGCGATTTTTGGTTTTGATGATTTTCAAAAATTACGTTTTTTTCTTGGCAGAAATCGTGGAAATATTTTTTTTTTATAAACTATGGCGCTGAGAAACATATAAAGAAAAAAAGTTGTCAAAAACCGCATGCGAAAACATGCGTGTAGCTAGTTATACCGACAGAATTTTTAAAAATATCGACAAATTTTATCGCTTTAAATAAATAGCAGACCCACTAATTTACTCCACTGCGATCCGGAAGTTTTTTTGCGGGAAATTTTGTAAACAAACCGAGCAACGCCAAATATAAGAAGACGAAGATATTTTCTCGTCCTTATTAACTATTTCTTAAAAATTCCAGCCGAAATTGGAAATAAACGGTTTGAACGTTTTACAAGTCAATTTCCACATGTCAATCTTGATAAGTTTTATGATATAAGAAAAACAAATGAGTAAAAGAATTTTTAAGAAAGAAATGGAGTGCAACCAATAAAAACAACATAACATTTTTGTCTGAGTAATGTTCTTGTAAATGAAAAAAATCAAGGTTGATAGCAGAATAAAACATGTTTTAAAAGACTGCCTGCAGAATCAAAAACGGTAAAACGGCCGTTACAAACAAGTTTCGGAAAATGCCCACAGTTGTTTTTCTCAAAATTGAAAATTAAACGTTGATAAATAAATAATCATCAGCTTTAAAATTTATAATTTATTATTGTAAGTTATGAATTATTTCATTTTTTTAATTAAATTTTTGAGTTTCAGAGTAATTTCAATGCTTAACAAAGTTTTCAGAGCTATTACAAGGTTTAAAAATGTATTCAGAGCTTTCTTTTTGATTAGGCAACAAAATCATATGTATAATTAACTCATTTCCAATTACCAAGCTTTTTCAAAAATATCCAATTATCTAGGACAAAATAACAACGGTTATCAGCTTACCAGAGTTTTGTTTACTATAAAATGCCATCTCATATTGCCATATAATAAATTATGCAACCACAGAAAAATTTATTTATCCGTAGAAAAAAACGTGTTTTTCCCGCTAAATATGTAGACATATCGTAGCTGGCATGTGGTTGGAATTAACTGCATTAAAGCTGTTGGCTCATTTAAATTTAACAAGTAGCGACTGTGATTCTTCAAAAAAGATACAATGCTGGTTCATCTTTAGTAACTAACGTTGTAATGTTATATTTTCCTCAAGATAATCCCTGCAACGTTGAGCTTTGCAGCTTGAGTTATTGTAGTTTCGGCATTGATGTAGGAGGTAGACGTTTTATCAATTCATATTTCTTTAAATATTTGCATCAGATAATTTTTATTTGTCCAATATTTTAAAACGTCTACTTATGTTTATAAAGTGGATTCTTCTAATTAATTTCTAACCCCATTGTTTCTTCCGAAAGTTTCTTTTGCTTTTCTTCTTATTCAGAGATATTTAAAAAAATATCACTTGTTGGTATGGAGTATAACATAGGCAAAGGTACTTAGTGTTCTTTCCCCCAACAAAAACACATTTTCATTGAAGGTAAAAACGATCATATTTACAATGACTTAAATAAAGGACCTGTCTAGACATATATATGAGAAACCTTTAACTTGGCGTATAATTTTCTTCATGTCTCAAATAATGTTTTGTTAATTTAATGTAGATGTTTCATTAAAAATGAATTTTTGAGCTCTTCCTGGCGTTGTTCATGACAAAACGTCTGCTATTGAATTTTTGCAGATAAGGGAGATTTTGCATAACCCAAGATTCTGTGGGAACGGCCATGTAATGAACCTTCGATTAAGATAAAAAGGTAACAGATGAAGATACAGTTTTGTTATTGTAGAACAGGTGTTGCATTGAGGAAAGATAGTTGGTGTGAGTGCTGCAGACTAGCATATAGAGATATAATATTTTTTATTTATTGCTAGTCTAAAAATTACAAAAATCTAACATTTGTGAAATAGATTTTAATAACGCTATTTACGATAAGTCATTGTACTGGATCTTCTTACTAACTTGTACTTAGTAGACCAAATATGACTGTTGAAGTTTACAAGCCCCTATTTTGCTAAACCACGCAAAAACAAACAAGGTCGTGTGTTCCGACAACAGTGAGTATTTGGTGGATGATACCACGAGGCTAAGAAAAGTTTCACTAACCTTGCTATACAACCTGGAAGAACAGTGACGTCTAACTAATCTATGGAGAGCGTAAGGTGACGTTGCAGCAATGGGTAGCTATGTGTTTTAACTACTAACGGAAAATCGCAGCATAAATTTTGTTGACCCAGTAACAAAGGCACACACCCAATATATCAAACGTTCGTAGAATTCTGCCAAAGAAAGAACTAAACGGCAAAGCGGTACAAGTCGTCACATGCCGGACTCCTACTTATGCAAAATGGACGTGGAGGCAACGTGTTTGAAATCCCGACTTGTTTGAACATATGTTGGTAAAAATTTCAGTATTTTGGTAGTTGATTTATCCACGATGATTTCGTCTTTTAATTTTTTTTATATAAACAGAATGATTTCCTTGAAAACGTCCATTTGCAGTAAACATGATTGGTTGTTTTGACAGATAACATGATTGGTTGTTTTCACAGATAACATGATTGGTTGTTTTGACAGATAATTTATAAAATTAATCATTGATTATTTAAAATTGATTCTTAGAAAACCTTTCATTGGAACGAAACTGGCTTTAAATACTTAGCGATATCCTATATGTCCCTAATACGGAATAATATTTCTGGCTACATCAATACTGCAATATCAATACACGCATGAATAAATCTAAAATTCTTGATGGAAAAAATAGGCAAGCTGATGTATTCATTGTGAGATTATACTTTAATTTTTGACATCGTGAAAATCGTAGGAAGAAGTTGAGTATGAGTTCCTGCTCACTCTCCATGCCATGTTTTGTCGCGATAATGTCACTGAAACTTAACGCCCCAGCTATTTGATATCAATAGGTTATAATAAAATATTAATAGATCTTATAGATTATATACTAAAATTTCATAAATTAAAGGAAGCCGTAAAACAATGCTTTCATGTTTTCACCACGTTCGTTTTTAACTACTAGTTTCTACCCGTATTAGTCAAAAATAGACACATACTGATTAAAGCAAGCATTTTATTAAGTTTATTTTCTGATATATACCTTTCCCTAAATTAAGCCAAGAATGATGGTCTTCTCAACTTAATAATAAAAACAGAACAGGTCATTATTATACTTTGAAAAATTTTCGCACAAGAATGTCTGACTACTCATTTGAAAGATGTTCAGAAGAAAAAAAGATAACATTTGATAAGGTTTTTGCTGACCAAATTGAAAAAAAACCCAATTGTCTTTTGTTCTATTTTTCATTTTTCGTTGAATTTCAAATTATAGCGCATACAGTTTTTCCACTATTCAAAACCCCTTTTATATACTACAAATGTACTTGCAAATTTAGTTTTTCTCGATCACACTACATATTTATTTGGCAGAACAGAAATTGTTTTACGAACTAATTTATTATAGAAGGGCCCACGGTTTTGGTTCTAATATACAAACAACAATTAACATTATTAGGTCTCCAAGCTTTGATAGTCTCTTGTAGATTTTACCTTGTGAGGATAGTTCCAACTTTTATAATTGTTTGTTTGACTCTAAGGAACAAAATAAGAACATATCTGTCGAAAACAATCCTTATAACCAGTTTATACAGTAGTGATCAAGTAAAAAATAAATTGATTTTTTTTTAAAATTCCAACTCGCTATAACTCGAACAGATATTTTCATCACTTGAGTGTTCGAATTATAGAGAGTCTACTGTAAACCTAATGCAAATGCTGTGAATTGTTATCTATATAACTATGAAATTAAATGAGTTTAAAAAACTAAATATATATAAAAACTGTGTAAATTATGATGTGTAAAAATTTTTCACTC
>JAUZNK010064508.1:0-14595 GCA_035046665.1 Euphysa ruthae
CTTTTTATTAAAGGTTTTAGAAAAATAATATATATATATATATATATATATATTATAAATAAAGCTAAAGTATTGTTTTATCTATTTCTTGACATCCTTTATATTATATATTAAATAAAAATAAAACAAAAATGATTTCTATAAAATACCGGGTAGTTTCCAGGAAAAATTTAGATGAAATTTTAGGTTTTCATGAATTGTTTTGATTCTTTTTCAATAAATCTTTAACATAATAAGCTAACAAAAAACAATTCTAACAAGTAAAATTGTTTCTTGGATAAATCAAAACCAAACTTGCTTTGATGCCATAAAATCTAAAAGCATTTCTAAGGTTTGTTACTGCGCAACAATGAATTTTTTTGCTGTTGTAGCTGTTGTTGTTGATTTTGAAAATTGCAAATAATGTTGTTTGATTTTCTATCACTGTTTGCATTTATTGTTGTTGTTGGTCGAAAGCTTTTGTCTTCAGCTCTTGTTCTTTTTTTTTTTTGTATCTCCAGTTCTTGTTCTCTAAAATTAGAATCCCTTTCAGATTTTTCTTTTAGATGTTCTATAGTTTCATTTCCTGTAGAACGTCTCTTAGATCAGGTTGGGTTCTATTTCTAGAACTTTCAGCATAACACTATATTCCTTTCCATCGTCCAAGCAGTTGGAGATCTATGTTTGTATTTATATTTAGCTATGAATGGGTGTATAATATGTTTTCTGATCAACACATAATATTTTCATTTTGTCATAATGTAGAAATAGATTTACGGTACTTGCTATATCAGCCATATATATTTATTTGCTTGTCCTTGTTTTTTCCCTCAAAGCCACGTTTTCTTCACTACGCCAAAATGAACAAACGCTATAAAACATGGTAAGGGCTTATTGACTAAACCTTGGAACCCTGTCATCTCCGCTCCTGTCCTCACTGCTTAAGCTCCTTGTTTTGGCACGGCAGGCATACCCAAAAATCATACTATTTCATACATTTTGTTTTTTGAACTTCCATGGTAGAAGCAATATTCGCTCTTTTGGACTTAGGATGTCCGAAAAACGAAAGAAAATATAATTTTGGAAAACTGGGTACATTTTATAGTAAATATGAAAAACGCATACAAGGAGTTTTTTTAAAAAAATTGCCCTCCCCTTCAAATCAAAACTATAATCTTCTAAAATTTCGATTTTTCATTGACCTTTAAACTTTAAACAGGTGCTTAAAATTGTATCAATGTTTTTATAGGAAAAATAAAATTTTTGATATTTGTTTATTAAATAACACCCTTCCTATTCTTTTTTATTTTTTACGTACTCTGGGTCCATTACTAGTAAAATACCTGTTCTTTTAAATTTTTTGCGATAGGGTGGAATCGTAATGTTGGTCAGCGTTTTTGAAATTTACTAAATGTGTGGCCATAAAAATTTTCATTCTTAGCTAGTCGCCAAGTCTCTAGATGGTAAAAATTTCTATTATGTTAGAAAACTATATTAGTCTATGAAAAAAAGAATTTTACTTTTTCTGGAGAATTTATGTTTCCATTCTGCAAATTCTTTCTACAATATTTTTAAATACGATGTATGACTTGATATGAGATATTACTTAATGCCATATTTCTAAATACCATTTTTTTAGTTATAACTTTGTGTTAATAATAATAGTGCATTTTAGACAATATAATATAATAAACACAATATATTTCTAAGTAAAAAGTGTTTTAAATATGATGTATTACTAAATACGATATGTATTATATATGTATTACTAAATACTAATAGCACAGTGGTAGGACGTTTGACTACGGAGTGAAGGATTACGAGTTCGACCCCCTCCCCTTTATTTCCACGTTATCTCTGAGTTTCTGAGCAAAACTCATTGCGTAATGCAACGCTACCTCAAATTGGTGGGTTGTTTGGTTGAGCGAATTTCGTAGGTGCAAATGGGCGCTCTAAGTACTCCAAGACTCGCCATGTGGGTCCATCTAGAAATATTGTCCCAGCAATTTGTTGGTTCCCCACATTAAATATAACATTCTCACTTTCACTCTCTCATGATGATTCACTTAATATGAGGTTGCTAAATATTATATCTGATAATTTTATCAAGTTGCCCCCCATACTCATTTTGAAAACAATTTTTCGGAGCCAAGGAATAGAATAGAAGTGAAACTGATAATTTGAAAAGCTTTTCCATTTTCGGAAGAACATGCTTGAAATTATTTTCTTTGAGAAACAAATGTTCTGGACTCAAAATTTTGCAAATTAAATTCCAGGTGTTAATTATACCAATATCGATTTTTTCAGATGGTTGATAATGACACGAACCTAAGAGATACAAATATGATTGATAAAGAAATAGGATATACAGATATAGTTGATGCATATATGACAGAAGATACCAGTATACTAAAACCAGCAGAAGATGTCCAGTTGATGGAAAATACTGAAGAAGAGGACATTATTATAGTTCAAGGGCAAAAAGAAGCAGTTCAGTTTTCTTCCAATGGTATCTTTTTTGAAATATTTTAGTTATACTTTTTTTCAGGTTCTTTCTGAATTTTGTAAAATTATGTTTGCTTGACAACCAACTAAATTATAACTGTAATGTTTGAAAAATACTTACACTGACAAATTTAGCATGTCAGTGATTCTAAAAATTTTATCTGGTGCAATTTGAATATTTTATAACATTAGGGATTCAATGGTTAATTTTATAATGTTTATATTTAGAAAGTTTTTTTAAATCTATAAAACAGAATATAAAAAATCTTTTGTTTTGCAAGAACATAATTTTGAAACTTACAAAGAAATTTTTTTCCATTTTGCCTCTCCATTGTTTTGTATACCAAATCTAATGCTAATGGAGTATGAAACTTTATAGTTCTTTTCTAAGGTATATTTAGTATAAAATTTCCTTTTGAAATTGAACTTGGAAGAAAAATGTTTACATAGATACAAAATTAGTAAAGTTCATATGAGCATTCTATAAGTAGCGAAAAATAAATAGCAAGTTTGTGATGTTCATCTGAGCACTATTAGTAGCGATAAATTTATGATAATCTGAATGGATCACTATTAGTACAAAGGCTTTGTCGTATCAGCTCATGACTGATGATCTTTATAACGCCTTTTTTAGCGAGCGCTGGCAAACATGCTCATACGTTATAATTTTTCGTATTGGGGCCAAACTGACTTCTGTAAAAATATAATTGAGCGGTGAGACAGATACAAGGGCAATAGAACCTGATATCAATTAAAATTTATTCAGTCTTTCTATGATATATGTTGACCCTTATACTAGATTACTTTTATTTGCTATGTCCTCTTCACATAGCTTGATAGAATAAATCCTGATCTCCAATTTTATGTGTTTTTTATGCTTTCCACTTGTACTTATTAAAGGCATTTTTTTTTAATTTTTTGATCAAGATAATCAATCTTCCCAATACTCACTTTATTGTGAGCGTATGAGAATTTTCCATGCAGTTATTTTGGTGGTTAAAACCCATCCCCAGTAGCTATATATTTCAAGAATTTTCATTTATGGGGCGATTTTAATGTTTTCAAGAGAAAAGAAAATATTCTAGCGATTTTTATGCTTATCTTTATATTGAGTAAAAGTATTATGTATATAAAAAATTTTCTATGCAAATCAGTTTTAGTAAAATTTTATTCTTTAGTTGAACATCTGGCAGCTTCTTCAGGGGTAAATGGCATCACGTATTGTGACAACTGTGGTAAGCGCTTCTATCTAAAGAGTAATCATGAAGTACACACACTGTTCTGTAAAGCAGCTATATCACATCAGGATGCCAATAAAGATGTCATAGATTTTTTTAACTATGTAAAACTTTCAGATGAGGGTCTTCTTAAGGATTGTGTTTCTTGTAACGCTAGAGAGAAAATAAAGCATAAAGTAACATTAACTGATGTATCTAATTTGCTTTTTAACTATCATCTCAAGATGGATTCCGACAGCATTCAGGTATCAATGTGTTCTGAATGTGGGAGAGACTTTCTGTATAAACACTCAATTTTGATGGAAAAGGAACCCACTGATGTTGTTGAAAAGAAAACGAACCAGAACAATGAGCACGAAAAGCTAGAAAAACCGTTTAAATGTTGTATTTGTAGTAGACGGTTTTTAACAATGAATGAAAGCTTAGAACATGAAGTTAAACATGTTTCTTCGTTAACGAGATATTCTTGTGCAAGTTGTAACACTAAATTTGTGACTCGTGATGAATTACAAAATCATTATGACAACAGTAACACGTGTGAACCAAACAGATGTAATATTTGTAATCGTGTCTTTATACATAGCAGTCACTTTAAAAGACACTTAACTATCCATGCAGGACTTAAGCCCTACACATGTAAAATCTGTAGGCGTGGCTTTAATCAAAGAAGTGATTTGCAGAGACACCAAAAGGTACATTTAACAGACGACGGTGCATATGCGTGTACTACTTGTAGTTTTTGTTGTGATACCATAGAACAAATAGCTATTCATATAAATTCTAACCATCAGAATGTTTTAAATGATAGCAAAAATGGGTTCACCTGTGAAAAATGCGGCAAGATATTTGGACGAAAGTCACACTTAAAAAGACACCTTAAGATACATGAAGGTTTGCGACCTTTTTCGTGCGAGTACTGCAGAAAGTGTTTCACTCAACGTGCTGATCTAAATCGACATATTGCAACCCACAAGAGAAAGCTTAAAACTGAAGATTTGACTTCCAATGAATGTGCATTATGTAACCGAGCTTTTACTACGCAACATCAATTTATTGAGCATTTTTTAGCTGAACATAAAGTTGCGATTGAAAGCGTATCTTGAAATTTATAGTTTTATCAGTGTCACATATTCATAGATTGCCTTTAAACAACCGTAATTTCTTTGCTTTCAAACCTTTTTTTCTTTTGGGTGCATATAAATATAAAGTTCTTCTGTAATAAGGTCCATTAAATTTTTTTTTAAATTTTGCTTTATGGTTTTGTTGGAGTATTTTTTTCAAAACTTACACTTTAGTTTTATCGAATTATTCGTCAATAATTGGAAAACTTTTGTCATTTTAAAATGTACATATTGTTAAATGAATTTTGTTTTCATTGCTTTCAAACGCAGTCATCAAGTGGGGTCGAATAATATACTTTTTCACTTCGCTCTCCATAGTTTGGCTTCTTAGACCACTGCGCCACGGATCCACAAATTCGCATTCAGGTGCCTGAACTGAGTCTGGCTAAACATTAAACCAGTAATGTTGCCTAAACTATTTTTTTATAACTTTGAATAGCCTAAAATATCGCTCAAAGAATGTATTTTCATTTTTTCAAATTTCCATTCATTCAATAAATCGTACCCTACGATGTCACGAGTGTTGTAAAATTGTGTTTTGCTCACCCCAGTTAATAAACTTTAGATTTATCTTTTTATCTTTCGTCTTTAGAGTATTAGAGTTTTAGAGTTAGAATACTATTTCCTTATCCATGCTCATTGTTACATTACCAAAACCCCCGTCACAGCTTATCTCAGCTAGAAAATCTTCGCCTTTATGCATGGTAATTAATAATAGAAACTTATAGTTCTACCAATTATTTTGTCAATGATTGTAGTTATATTATGCAAATTACAGAAATTTTTCCATTGTTAACATTTCTGTTAGTTTTGGTCTGAAACGTTCGTTGCTTTAGTAAATATTTTACATTTAATGAATATAATAATGCTTAGAATGCTAAATTTAATAAGTTTGTAATAATATATATATATATGATGAGTATATTAAAATTAATAATAATTACAGTTAAGAGAAATTTTTAATTTATGATATACTCTTGCCTTCTGCGAGGACTACTTTTAGTGATTTTTATTCTCTTAACAGACATTAAATTTGTCTAAGATTATGTCTAAGATCTGTATTATTTTAAAATACGTAAAAATTTCTTAAAATTTTCTAATTTTAGAATGATCTGAGGTTAACGTACTAGTTTTCACCCAGATAGGTGAAGATTTTCGCTAAAAATTTGGATGGAATTAGCTATTTGTGAAATATAGCTATTTGTGAAATATCGAAGAAATTGAGTTTTAAATTAAATTCCTCTATTTTGAAAAAAAAAAAAAAACAGGAAGTGTTAAAAGTAATAATCAGAGAGCATAGATATTTAGATTATTACGTCATATTCCAGTGATAAAGGCTTATATTCTGTATGAGTGAAATAGTATAGTGATTTAAACGAAGTTAACTTATTTTTTACTTATTTCACCAAAAAAAAAAGAAAGTTTTTTGCAAATTTAAATGTAGTATAAAAATCAAGGAGCATTCATACAATCTTATGCAAATTCCAAATTTTTCGTCAAGAATTTTAACTTGCTTTTCTTAAAAATGAATATGTAGTGTTTGTTGATTTGGAGCATTTTATTGGCGTTAAAATTTATGGTGATGTGATTTTTAATGGTTGAAAGATTACACTTTAATTCCCATGCTGATATTGTCACACAAATACCTTTTTCTTTTTTAATTACCGCAATTATATTTTTCTCGATTCATTAATGTCCGTATGTGTGTTCTTGTTCGGTCGTTTCATTTTTTGTACTCTTTCTCGACATTCGTATATTTTTTTCTTACTATTTCTCAATATTTGTATATATGGCTTTTCTAAATTTTTGCATAAG
Organism: Euphysa ruthae; assembly: GCA_035046665.1. Taxonomy (NCBI): domain Eukaryota; kingdom Metazoa; phylum Cnidaria; class Hydrozoa; order Anthoathecata; family Corymorphidae; genus Euphysa; species Euphysa ruthae. The sequence goes on from JAUZNK010064508.1 coordinate 6,659, forward strand.
AGCAAGGGAAAGTGAGAGAAATGAATTGACGAAGCTGGATATTTAAATTTCGCACGGATTTATAATCGAAATTTTCAAATTTTTGAAAGAATTAAAATTTCTAGGATTAGGGAAAGATGCCTGAATTTTTATCAATTCCGATTAAACAAGGAAAAATTACATGGTCAAGTTTTTTTTGAATTCGCTCATAACCGACTGAAAAAATTATAGATTTTTTTTTTTTTTTAATAACATCAAAATGTAGAAATAAAAGCTAGCAAATGCAAAAAATCGGTTTTGTTGTCAATTATTCATGAGCGCATAGATATTGAGAATTTCTATTTCTATCAGTAAAAATAGTGTATTTACTATTGAATGTTGATTACTATTTTAAACGAATGTTGAATACAACTAACATCTTCCGTGGTGTTCGCATAGTTATTGGTGAGAGAGTTGTTGAAAATCGAAGCTCAGATTTATTAATTATCAAAGACAGCGCTTTGCATCCGTTAATTAAATATCTCAGTTTTTATAGTTTGACAATATATAAAAATATGTTTCTACGAATTGATGATGTTTAAGATATTATAATAAAGATGTAGCTCTTTTCAGCATTATGTTATATTTTTTTATACACATTTTTGAAAAATTCATTGAGCTTGGCACATTTTTTCAGTAGATTCCGAGTGAAAAACTAAAAGTTGTTGCTGATTGATTGGGGGTTGGCACATAACTTTTAGCGGAAGACTCCTTTTTGATGATATAATCTTTTTAGTTGGTTCTGATAAATAATCCAAATATGAGTTACCGTATTTTCTTGAATTTTTTTTCTAAGAAAAAGCTACGGCTTATATTCAAGGGCTGCTACTATTAAGCTCGAAAAGCAGAACTTTGTTTTCATTCATATGAAGCCATTGTACTGCAAATAGAATAAAAACAAAGTGCAAAAGTTTGTATAAATTGCGGATGAATATGGCAGAGAAATAATTTTTTCGCAAAAACACGTTTTGATTTCTGTTTGCGACTTCAAGTTATCTTTTCGAAAAAATAAACGGCTTCTATTCATGAAAGTACTGTAAGCACGAATATATACTCTGCAAAATTAGCTGTTTATGCAATGGAACCATCGCAGAAATAGTTTAACTTTTCTTCTTACACTTTTAACTATTAAGTTTTACTTTGAAAATTCAAATTTTACGCTTGAAACGCCATAATATTCCCTTTCTTCCATAACAAACTTATTTTTGAGAATATACTGAATAGAAACTTCAATTTAGTTCTCTCAGTCCCCGCTAGTAGTGATTAATGGTTTTGTGACGCTGAAGGTGAGTAGCAGTTAAAATTGCTTAATACATAAACATTCTATAATAGTTTTTTCTGTCTCTCAAATAATAAGCCCTCGCCCTCCAAATTCATTTTAAACATATTTTCATTCTCAAGTTGCACCCAAATGAATACAAGTTTCCTAGTTAAAATTCAACGGAGACTGGCTAGTAGAATTTTTTTTTTAAGCAGTAAAAAAAAATTTTTATTATGCCCCTCACTCATAAAAGCCTTTATTTTATAATTAGATTGTTTTTTTTCAGATTGTAAAATTTGACAGACGTTTTGAATCACTTTATAAAATATTTTAATTTTGGTACTTTCATTATAGTTTTAGAACTATAGACCACATTTGAAACATATGGACATCTGTCAAAAATTCTTGCTTTTTGGTAACACGCTCTTAATAAAGGTGTTTCCGGCAAAATTGAGAATTTTAGGTCAAATTTAGATTTTTGTGATGCTTAAAAACTAAGATCTCAACCGTTTTTGTTCTTTCACTCTTATTCAGAAAAAGGTCTTAATAACGCTCTTCCTTAGTAAAAAGCCTTTAATAACCTTGTTTTAATAACCTTGAATAACTTTAATAACCTTGATCAAATTTTGATCATTTCTTTAGCAACCACGATTGAATTTGTTTATCATATATAAATTTGGAGAATATGACTTATGATATTTGTCTTTAACCTTTGGAAAAAATTTTTAACAACTTTTGTGAATTATTTTGAGATTTGGTCCAATTACAAAAGCGGATATTCTGAATTTCTTTTTTTTTTTTTGCAAAACTGTCACGCGATTTTAGGCCCATTACCTAACTTACCTTTCAGTGCCTTGTTTTTATCAAAATAGGACATTTTGACAAAATTTCTCAAACATTTCAATTCAATTCTGTTAAAATTTTTTAGAGAAGTACCTAAATACGAACTAAAATATTTCTTACGTTCTCTTATTTTATGAATACTACCTGAGGATCCCTTAATCATTTATTACTTTTGGTTTCTCTGATATTATTTGATTTATTAAGTTCTGCCACTGAAAAATTTGCCCCTTATACCAATAAAGCTCGCTGATGAGCCTCTCTTTCGCACCTCAACCCAACGCTTTCAAACCTTGCTTTGAAAAATAAGTCCTCGGGGTTTATTCGGTCCTTTACGATTTCATAAATAATAGACATATTGTTGCTATAGCAGCCAAGTTTAGATTCCTAAACATCTATTAATATTTTTGCTACCTTTTAAATCAGAAAGTTAAATTGATTTACTTGAAGTGCTTTACTTAATTATTTGTGTTTGATTTATAAATTTATCTTCTTTATTTTAAATATATTATTCTTAATTGCAGTTATTCAAAAAAAATGTTTCGAACTTTAATTGCCAATGTATTAAGTTTAATTTTGGCTTTAACATTTATATCATTTGGCGTGATAAAATTGGTACCAACGGTTTATCCAGATGTTCACAGAAAAGTTGTAAGTAACTTACTTAACTATTGAAATTATTCATTCAGCAACACACTTTTTACGATTATTTCAGCCAAATTTAATATTTTCCTACTTTTAAAAATTGATCTATAAAAGTTTTTCAAATATTTTTACGGAGACGACTGACCATGGAAGACATTTAAGCCATATGGGCTTTTAGCCAAAACTTCTGTTCTCTTTTTCGAGAGAGCATTTTAGACCTAAAAACGTTTTAAAAATTTTCTCAAAATCGCTTATTATGGAAAATAAATCTTTTTTTTTTTTTTTTCATTGGAATGTGACCAATGCTCCCTTGACAAAACTGAGCATTTCAGTCATTCTTTCAAAATAAATTTTTCAAAAATTTGTGATGAATAATAATTAACTAACATAGGCGCAACGCGTACAAAACTAGCAGCAAATCCTCAGTTTAAACTCTTCATATAATCTTTCTCTAAGCAGTAGAACAAGGAAGCAGTATTATAAAACTAATTCGAAAAGTCAATCGTTAAATGTGAAACAAAAATGCAAGTATTCTACTCAAATAAAGAAACTTTAAAAAGGATAAAGCCGACATCAAATTTAGGCATAATTTAGTTTATAACATTAAATGTCTAGAAGAGACTCGTAATTAATCTTATATCAGAAAAGAACGACTAGGGATGTTCGGAAGAGTATTTATATTTAAAATATTTTAAAATCGCTGAAGCCCTGTATTTCAAGGAACAGTGTATCCTTTAAATAATTGTTGAATTTTCATAGCAATTATTGGTTTTATATTTGCAATTAAGTAAAAATTGGTGGTGCTGAATATCTGTTAACTTTAAAATTTGTTTGAGTTACGCCCCTGAATAACATTGGCAAAGTAACTCTTGCCAGTTCTTCATCGGCGAGATTGTGGCCAAAAAAATTATGGTTTTGAAAAAATTTTAATTTTTTTCCGAAAATCGCTATGAAAGTCTTTTCAGTAAAGGTAACACTTAAGTCAATTCTCATCTGACCTGTTTATTAAATTTCTCTAAAACTGTTTCTGAAGCTCCAGTGCTCGAAGAACTGGAGATCAAAATAATAAGATTATTTAAAATGTTAAATATTTATTTATTTAGTCGGAAGAATTTGTTAAATATGCAAAACTCCACCCTGCAACATACTTTGGTCATACAATCGATTCCGGTAAACTGTTAACACAAGTCGGTTTAATAGAAGTTGTTTGTGGTACGTTACTACTTGTTGGCCCGCGGCTTATTAAATTGTTTTGTAACCTTGTTTTGACGTCGATTGTTATTAGTGGTGTTTACTTCATGTATGCATTAAATGAATCTGTCGTAAACATAACTGGTTGTCTTGTTTTATTATTTGGGTTGTTTTTGAGACTTAACTTTGAAGTATCACACATGATGAGTCAATGTAGAATTAAAGAAGCTGAAAACGAAGAAATTTCAAGTAAAAAGAATAAATAGTTGCTGATTCTTTCTCGAAACATTTGTTTTATCGGTCTCGTACACTGGTGCTCCGAAGACTTAAATTTGATGGTAAATACCAATCCGCTCTGCTGGATCCTGTTTGAAAGAGCCTAAGATTATTTGCTTTCAAAGATCAAATTTACAATTATTACCTCCGGCCTTATATTGCAATTGGTGTGAGATTAAATAAACAAATTTCACCCTTTTTAAACCTTCCTAAGATTTTATGAATTATTCATATTTATCTTTTATAATTATTTATTTGTCGCTATTCATTTATTTCAAATAAACACAATCAATTACCCAGCAACAAATTTGTTTGCTTAATTTGTTTATATTATAAGTATCTCTGAAAACTTTCTTTTAAGTAGATATTATGTTAATTCAAGTAGGATGGCAGATAATTACAAACCATTAAAAATTTTTTGATAAATTTCAGAAAATACATCAGTTATGATCGGATTTTATTTAAACAGTGTTTACGGCATCATTGTAGCCCTGGCAGGTTTGAGCTAGCTCAAATTGGTTGGGTTGTTTGGTTGAGCGAATTTCGTAGAAGCAAATGGGCGTTCTAAGTACTCCAAGACCCGCCATGTGGGCCCATCTGGAAATAATGTCTCAGCAATTTTTTGGTTCCCGACGTTAAATATAATATTCTCTGCAGTGGTAAAGATTTGCGGTATCGCATTGTAACTCATCAAAAAAAAAATTGAACTGTCTAAAATTAAAAAGGGTGCCAAAATAATTTCAAATTGTTAACATGAAAGTTCCTTTCATCTGAAAAAACTTAGTACTTAGTTTTCAAAATAACAATTTTTAAAAATTTAAGTTTTACTAGACAGAGTTAAAAAAATCTACCGCATATTTAAAAAATGTAAAGACTCTTGTTTATCACCGCCGTTCTGAAAAAAAAAACAAAAAATCTCTAAATTTACTGTAGCATTTTTTTTAGAGCACCGAAAGCAATAAAATAAACGGCATAATATCACCTTACCAGAAAGTTACTCTTGCACCCACAATCATGTTCAAAATATTATTAAAAATATGGATAAACCGCGCTTTTGGTTAATAGACTTAGAAATTTAAATGTGAACTTGTGCTAAAAGAAGATTCTCATATAATATGAACATGACTGCTGTTACGAAGTTGTAAAAATTAAAATTCATAACTTTTTTTAAATTAATTTTTTAGAATTAAAGTTTTAAATTTAAAAGTTACAGAATAGCTTTTCTGACCTGTACGATCAATTTACAAACTTCCTAAAATGACTGTAATCACAACCGCGATGTTTTAAATTAAAAAAAGGATATAAACTAGTCCACTAAAATAGGGAAATAACGAAAAGGCTGCTGTGTAAAAAAATAAAACTGTAAAGAATATTGCAAACACTCCTACTAATCTATTTGATGTACATAGTGTAAATAACACTGAAAATATGGACATATCAAGTAGCAGCAGTTTTGTGCTAAAATCCGAAAAAAAAATTTTACCTATTCGAACCGATAACCCTTCGTTTTCCCATCAAATAACTGGTAATAGACTTGTTGATATGGAGCTTTTAATGCATGTTTTCAGTTTGTTAGTTTTTCCGTTATGTGGAAAAATTGACATGGAACTTTTAGAGGATAGTATGAAGAAAAAAGGAAAAAATGTTTGTTCTTTCGTGGCTTTTGCACACCAAGATCAAAACAATTCCTTTGATATAAATGCAAGAGTTTTTTACACTATGAGGAAATATGGTCAGGGCTATTTTGGTCTTTAGACCTCTACTTCACTTATGAATATGCCCAAGCTAATGACGTCGAACAATTATGATAAGATTTTTGCAAGATTATCAACCGTTGGTGCAAGTATCACCGTAATCGGGCCTAACAATATGATAACATACAAACCTGGTCCAGGTATACCGTTACCCGTTATAATGAAGCCTATATTTGAAGAAATGATTGCTGAAAAACTTTTATCAAAATTTTTAACTGGCCTCACTCAAAACCAGTGGTGTGAACGCTATAACCGAACGATTTAGGATTGGATATCAAAATCAGAGTATGTCATGAACTTTAATATTGGTAGAAAAGCAAATGTACTTATTTTTGAAAAGTTGGATATAATTCCTGGCAAGTGTATGTTAAACTGTTAGAAAACTAAATGCAAAACGACTTTTTAATTCAGAGATCAAAAATAAAGAGAAAAATAAATTACGTCGAAAAATAATACGCAGAAAATCCAAACAAAAATATGACACAAACGGGGAAAAGGAGGGTGTATCATATGAAGCAGGTGCATTTTGATTGATAATTAATTTACAAAACACGAAATACCAAAAGCATGTAGCATAGAGCATGCACGTATAGCTCATGTCTAACTTAGTTTACTGTTGTTGTTTTTTTTTTTTTTTTTAATGGCTTTTTTCCTCAAAACTAGGTTTTTTTAGCTGCCGGCCATAATATCTCAAAAACCGTTTGGTCAACTTTCCAGAAATTTTCAGTGATGGTTCGTAACAATAAAAGCTGTAATTAAAGTGTGACAGATTTTAAAACAATCAAATATATATTTTTTTTTTTTTGGTATTAACTCTAACTTGCAAAATATCGGTCAAAAAAATTTTTCCTAATTGCTGGCTTGTTGCGGGTGCCACCCACATTTTTATAAAAAATAATTCCGCTTAAGTTACAGAATAACATGTAATGGTTTTCCAAATCAAAAATCAGCATACAGTTACTTTCTAAATCGCACCAATTACAGCCGTGGCAATTCTGGTAAAAAAAATCAATCTTATTTACTGTTTAATAATAGTATAAACCTTGATATAGGTTGCTTGTTGTCATTTTGTATACTAGTGTCATAAGAAAAAAGTTGTTGATAGTTCGTCAATAACAGAATCAGTAACAGAAGATAACGAAACTTGTGCTTCATTCTCTTCAGCAGCTGGAAGGATGATGTGTCTCAGTTTTTTACCCTTGTTTGGATTTCTTCTTTTCTTGCTTTTATGCTTTCTGCAATGCCCCGAATTACAAGTCTCTTCTTCTTTCTTCTTTACCGATAATATTTCAATATAATTCAATTTTTTTAATTAAAGATTCTTAGTCACCGAGCAAATATAAGTAATTGAAAGGTCTGCATAAAGCTGACTAAAACTTGCATTGTATATTTGATCATTATCGGCGTTTGAAAACAGTTAAGTTGTTTTTTAGCAATTTTGTTTCTTTCTTGTCAATGGCTTTTTATAGAATTTTTATTCATACCACGTACCAATTTTTCTAATAACCCATCAAACGATAACCCTATGCAAAAAATGCCTTTAAAATCAGTTCAATCCGTGGCTTTTACGTGGAATTTACGGTATACTTACGCTGTCTATATTAAACAGGAAATCCTGCTTCACGCTTCGAAGAGAAAAGCTAAAAATTTACCCAGGAGAACATCTGTGTTATTTTACTAACGTTTTTAAATAAGTTCAGTTTCTTAGCGATAAGTTCAACTGGACTTCTGTAATTCCTGCGCGTTTCAAACACTTGCTGATTTTAGCTTATCGTCAGTATAAGTAATTTTATTAGTATATTTTTTAATCTATCGAACTTATATTGCCAAATATGCATATTGTATATCTAAATTCACGATAAATGTAAAAAATGTAGCTGATGGTAATCCAAAAATAAGTGTAACTAACTAACTTTGTTTTTTTACTTTATTTGAAACCTCTTTCTTATATA
>JAUZNK010064519.1:0-14594 GCA_035046665.1 Euphysa ruthae
ATATAATATATGGAGTTTGAGTTTGTGATTTTTGGTTTTAGAAAATTGTTCAAGAATGTTGCAGATATTTGGTCTGGTTTAAAAGGACGTGAAGTTACAGACTGTTGCCACATGTATATAAACATAGTAAAGTCCATACCCTTGTATGGCAGCAAATTATTTAAAGTTCAGGTATAACACTTTTTTCCTTTTGAATTACATATATGATATGTAATAATTAGTTTAAATTAAAAGTCTTTTATATATAATGAACATCAGGTTACTCGGATTCACTTGACTTGACCCTGTTGTTCCTCCATCATTCTAGAAATCTCTTCTAAGTGTAGTTCAATATCTTCCACAAACTATTGACTGGCTAGCTTTTTCTGATTGCCATTTAGATAGAAAAAGTGCTTTATTCATTTCTTTGCTGGATGTTTTTTTTCAGCTGATATTTAACGCCGGCTGAAGGAGTCGAGAGTGACTGCCATCATTGAAGCTTCTTGTTTTTTTTAATATTTTCTATAGGTATGTTAATGAGGGCATTAAAACCAAAATAAATTGACTTTCTGTTTTACGTACCTTTCATAAAAATGCATAACACCTATTTTGGGCAAAACTTTGCCAACTTATGGCAAAATTTAGGTCATCAAAGCCGTCCTGAGTGACTATTATTCAGCTTGTCGTTAACCCTTTCACTCTCAGTCAGCCACACAGCGGGTGATAGAAAACCAACTTTTTTCCCATTCACCTGTCATGCGGGTGATGCTGTCGAGGGCTGAAAAACCATCCATGTTGTTTTAGCTTAAGCTTCACTACTAATAAATTTGGCATTTTTCCGTGCACTCTACAGAAAACCGGATCAAAAAAAATATATTTCCCTTTATTAAGTTATTGATTTGGGAAGTTGACTGAAAAGATGATTGAGAACAAAAGTAGGTTGAACAATCTCCAGAATTTTCTGAGATTGAAAATGAGATTGGTGATGGCAGTCTCAGTGAGAGGCAGTTTTAGAAAAGTTAAGTACAGCTTGTAAAATATATTCATACTTTTGTAGATTTTAACCGCACTATTTTAGTACATAGGCAGTTCAAAAGATGTTGTAATGTACGCTTCTAACTTGAATTTTTGCACATTGTTTCACCAGTTTGTGGTCAATGGTAGACTCACCAGTTATTGTATATCTCTACTTTTTAAATTTTGCTATATTTGTTTTTGCATGAAAAAATATCAGGAAACGGTGATGTTTTTACAAAACGTTTGTGAGCTTTGCCTACATCCAGACTCCCTCATGATCTGACGTATCAAAACAACTGTAATATCGCAATAACCATCTGGGACTTTGCCACAAGATACTTCCCAAGAGGTCCAGTCTCAATACCGAAGTACAGATCCTAGGCAATACATAAATACTTTTCGATTGTGATTGGAGAAAACCCATGCTGGAATAGTGTATGACATATGACATATAAATTGCTAAGAAATTTTGTTTATATTTTACATTAAATATCCTTCAACATTACATGGTTACTTAATGTAACTGCTATGATTGCTATTACAGTATTTATGTTAAGGAAAACCTGAAGAATTAATTTGATAATAGTGGATGCAATGAGCTTTTTATCTGCTAGAAATTCTTCACTGAAGAAAAAAACACTTCTGTTTCTTGTAAATGTACAAAACTGATTAGATTGGTAATATAATTAGTCCATATCTTGGGGTAATTTAGTTTGCAGTATTAATTTGTGTAATCAAAGACTTAATACGTTTTGAGAAAATAAGTTTGTGTGTATAATAATTTTATTAATTTTTAAAGAAAGAATAAATAGTTTTGAAAAAAAAGATGACTGATTATGCAAATTGAAACAATTTTTATGAACTAAACTGTTTTACTTGTAGTCTAACTAAAAATATTTCTTTTAAGCGAATTCAATTTAATTCTGATAAAGTTTTTCTGGTCATACTAGGTAAGGATTCTTCAATTAAATTTTTTTTTCCGGAAAACAAGCAAATAACCTTTTAAGGTTTAAAATTTTTAATGATCAAAAATGTTTCAATTCGTAATATTTTCATATCAAAAATTTTAATGTAAAGTATATCTGCTTATTGTGTACTAAGATTAGCTTTTCGTCAAAAGTTTATCAATTTGCCTGCTTGTGAGCGCTTATTTAATTGACGAAGGAAGAAGTGCTTCTATTTCACTCTTTTTCAAACTATGTTTTTTGAAGTAGATATCCAATAAGGTAAATTATGACATATAGTCATTCCCAATACTGCTTTTCCCTTGATATTGTAGTCAAATAAATTTTTTTTTGTAAAATTTTACATTTTTTAAGAATTGAAAAAAAGTCGTTGAATTTAATATGCTCTAAAGCTTGTTTATTATTTCAAAAATTATTTTTATTTTGTTAATATTTTGAATTTTTTTAAATATTTTGAAATATTTTTAAGCCTAAAATTTCTCATTTCTTTAAAATTCTTCTTCATTTTGTTAATATTAAATTCACCGACCATAATTTTCCAAAAAAAATTTGCTGTTACCAATGAATGTTTTTATTCATATCTTATTTGGGTCACACTTTCATCAATCAATTCTTCCTTCAAATGTTTGCTTTTATTTGTTTATAACATATTTTTATAAATCAAAATTTTTTTTGAAACTTTTTTTTAATTTGTTTATTTGTTTATTATTCAATATTTCCCTCGAAACCTTATTTTAATTTTTTAATATTATGCTTTCATTATATAGCTGGTGAAATATGGAGGTAAAAATTACGTAGTAATATATTGTTGTTGCTAAGCAACATAGTAACAACGATAAACCTAAGTTTTAAAAATCCCTCTTAAAACAACACAAATAATTTTTGGTCTATAACAGTACATTAAAAAATAGATTGTTGTTTCCCGCTGAGGGCAACCGTCATAATTGATCCTCAAAAAAAGAAAAAAATTTCACGGCTATAACAATACATTTATAAATACATAGTTATTTCCCCCTGAGGCCAGCCGTCATAAAAACAAACAGAAAAAAAAATTCACATACTATTGATATTGTAAAAGGAATTGACATTTTGGAAAGGTAAACTTTGCATGAAGAAGCTTCAAGATGCTGGCGTGTATCTGTCGGCTTAGCAAATAAATCTGTGATGAGCTTTTGGCCATCCCGAGTAACTTCAACATCCAAGAAATTAGTCTTTTCAGTTGAGTATGAAAGATTCAGAACTAACCTGTTATCCTGGTGAAGTATAGTCTTCGATGTAAGCGAATCCTCCCTACTAAATTTTCTGGCTATAAGTATCTGACCCCTAACCATTCTTTTTATTATATTCCCTATCAAATAACCATGCTTCCAAGTCGTTGCATCTGCGATCAAAAAGTATTTGCTTAGAGCAATTACGAGTTTTAGTGGCAGAATTTGACTAAAAGGAATTGACATTTTGGAATGTCAATTCCAAATGTACCGGTGCATTTCTGTTGGCTTAGCAAATAAATCTGTGATGAAGTAAATTTGATAGTAGGATGAAAGCTATTGAGAAACTCTAGCGCCACCATATAGAAGGTTTTTCAAGGGCTGCTTCAAGGATTTTTCCTTCAAGGGCAGTCATGGATAATATCTATAGCAACATTTTAATCCCAATTGCTGTACTTCTGAATTGCTTAAATGCCCGATTATTCTGTTTGAAATGGTTTATGAGAACACATTTCGCTAACTCCAAGAGTATCTCCATCGAGACAGATTTGTCCTCACTTTTATTTAAAGCTTCTTTAACAGCTTCAAGAACTTCATGTTGGATATTGCGCATTTTCAAATTTTTGAATTTGTTAGGATGCTTACATTTCTCTTTTTTTTTTCTTTTGTTTAATGTGTTTCTTATTTAATAATTCAAATATTTTTTTATGCAGAGGAATTAAAATAATAATGATTTGGGGCCCAAAGGAAAAAATTTCTCTTAAATTTCAGAACCATATTGTCATTATCATTTATATCGTAAAATATAATCTTTGATAATTTTAGCACGTTTGTTTTGAAAATCTTGCCATTGTGCATTCATTATTATTATTACCTCATTTTAAATTAATTTTCTGTGGCATTAAGTTACCACAGAACACACAATTTATTTCATGAGCTTGGACCAAAAATTCTCACCCCCTACAGACAGGATCTTAACAATGGTTTTTTAGAACTTAAACTTAAAATTTAAACTTTTTGCCAATTTCTTAAAATTGCCTCTTTGAATATATATAATAATATATTTGAAAATATATATAAAATATATATTTTTTTTTTTTTTTTTTTTGTATGAAGTATAGACGACATTTTTTAGAATATTTCGCTTTTATTTTATAAATTATAAATTTCCTTCTCTTTTTTCAGCAAATTTGTTGCCTATTTTTTCATCCCGAGCAGAATATTGCTAAAACCATGTAAGTTAATGATAGTTTTGTAAATATATAATCTGTTTATTTATTTTTTTATTTAGGAAAAACTACCGCAATCATCAAATAATCTATTTAATCTCCAGATCGCAGTTTGTGAATTAAAAGTGCAGATAATCACCCAAAAAATGGTAAGCCATATTCTTACCAACTTTTCTTAGTTTTCTAAATTTTAGTCATATATTTTTGATTTTAATTCAGTCAATTTAGACGTAATAGCTTATTATTTTTTTCTGTTTTTAACGCTTTTTAAAAATTTTTGTTATATTCCAAACTCTTTTTGATTAAATCTGAAATACAGCATACGAAAAATTAAGATAATTTATGCTGTATTTAAATTTGAAGTTTGATACGAGAGCGTCATAGAAGCAATATTTATGATATTCCTTCTGGCAATTCTTATCATATCATTTTTGCTTATTTTTTCATTAAAAAATGCTGATATCATTATCAAAAATAACCCAGAAAAGTAATTTCATTGGGCCCTGAAACTTTTCAAATTTCCTCCAAATATGATATCATTTTCTGAACAAGTCATGTATATCGATTTTTTTGTTTTTTGAAAATTTTGGGTCTCGTGTCCTCGAAAAGTAAAATTTTGTCTAAAAATCTAGTTTTTTGATTTTTCTCTAGAAAGTATATTCTGCCAAGAAAAAAATTTTAATTTTTCTTTTTGTTAGAAAATGTGATAAGCTAACATATTAGTTTTACAACTATCATTTTTGAAAACATTCATTCTGTGAACCCCTAACACATGTCAAGTTTGCACAGAAAATTGTATTTTATCATCTTTCTCTTTGCATCTGAAAACTTTTTATTTACCCAGTGGGTGTGTCAATCACTAGCTTTTTTTTCTTTTCTTTTTTTTTTTTAATTAAATTTTCGATATAAATTAAATGTTATTAGAACATAAAAAATAGCCAGCTTTTCTTAGAAATGGCCAATGAGTGCAGAAATTTTCTGCCCTATTATGCTAACTGAAATCTTGCCTTGATAATGACTGCAATCTTTTACCCTGAGAGGAAAAATTATAAATCTGCAGGTTGTATTATGTGACCCAATATATAAGAATAACATTGTTATTTAACAGGAAATACTTCATGACTACAACTGGTCACAAGTTATCACATTTGGAGGTTACAAGGATGATTTCATGCTCGTTGTCCAGCAGAATGAAAATGAACCAGACAAGACTGTTAAACATCTTTTTGCAATGCCTCCTGGAAGGGTATGTTTCCGTCATTTTCATTCTTTGGTAAAACTTTTTTTGGGAAACTGTTATTATCATAAATTTTTTTTTTTACCTTGTCTTCACCTCATTATCTTGCGAGAATCTAAAATAAGATTTGAGTCAAATCAACATTGCTGCTTGCTACCTTGATAATCAATCCATTCAGGCAAAAGATCAAGATTGTGAAACTCATCTAACACTGGAAGGTTTTTGAATCTTTTTTGAATTCCATCAAAGATTTCTGAAAATTTCGATCTGTATGTTTTTCTCCTTGCGTTATTGTTTTCTTATACAAATCCTTAATTAACCCACATTTGGCTGCTTTGAATCATATTTACAGTATTGAATTTCTGTTTTATCGATTTCTTCCCATCGCTTGAGAATATCCTGTACTTATTCTTAAAACCAATCAGAAAACTTTTTTTTTGGAGAAAAATTTTAACTGTTAAACTTTCAGATTTTTTTTTTAATACTGAGTCATTTTCAAATCAAAAAATTCTCATTTTAATATTTTGAACTTCATCTATGAAATAAACTAATAGCATTTAACTAGCATTAAACAATATTCTTATACTGTTTTCCTTCAGAAAGAACGTATCGGGGAATTTAAATCGAGGTAGGCTTTGGCTTTCCTTTTTTCTCCATAGATACAATGCATTATGAGAAATTCCTTAGGGGCCGTTCAAAAATTGTACCAAACCTTAACGGTGTTGGAGGAAACAGAGATTGTGACAGTCCGTGAAGGGGGTGTTGCCATGAATTCCAAAAATATTTTAAGGATTTATTACCAATTCTTACTGTCAAGCCCTGTAGAAGTAAGAGTGCTTTCCGAAATTACTGCTTTGAAATTTATATTTGGTGCAATTTTTGGCCAGTGTTTTCAACTAGAAATGATTATTCAGTTCTTCCTCTTATAATTATAGTCTTGAGACTATACTGGTTTTTTTCTTCAGAATTATAAAAAACTATTGCTTTTATGAATTTTAAATTATGCATTTCATCTCTAACGTGATTGGTGTAATTTCTTCATTCTTAATTTCGTCACCTTAATCGTCTTATAATTAATATATTCCTATTTGTTTTTAGGTTAGAGGTAAACAATATTGGGTAACTTGTAAAACATACAATGAAATATATCAAAACCCTAAGTTTTTTGATTTTAATTAGGAGTATGGGGTGTTATTCTTTGCTTAGTAACATTGCATGAAAATGGGGAGGGATGCAAAATCTGCCAAGAATTTGTATGACGTCATTTTTAACAGTTCGTAATTAAAGGTTGGGAGTCAGTTTGGTATTTATTAGGCTTTGATCATAGAATGTTATAATGAGCTGTAAATGTAATATTTTATCTTTCAGGGGTACGGCTATGTGAAAGGGATGTTTACAAAATTAAATTCTAGTTTTGGAGGTATTCATTCAAAAAAAATATATAAAATATAAATATATATATAGTAGTTCTTATTAAAAGATAGCACTAAAACAAAGGTTTTAGCCTTTACAAAAAATCTGCTTTGTAAAGTAAATATTTGATAAAATTCAATTATGGATTTGTTTAATTTGGACAAATTAATGATCGTAATTGATGAAGGCATTAGCATATTTGCATAAAATTTCATCGTGCGAAGAAAAGCCGAGTTTTCATCAAAGGCCAGGTTTTGGCTTAGGAACACATGCATTCTTATTTTCCCATTAATTATTTTCCAATGTTAGATATATAATGTCAATAATTTACTACTATAATTGTTAGGTAATTAATACCATATGCACTGAATATTTATCAAACTGACATCAAAATTTTAAGTTCATCGGCTTGTACACCCCTGTTTTAGAAAATAATGTTACTGTGGCATTGAAGGAAGATTTGGAGAATTACGAAATAATTTTTATTATCGCCATTTATCTGTTGTATCAACTTTTACCAAAACGTATATTGTAAATCAGAGTTTGAATTTCAAGCTTCAGAAGCTCTTTCTGTTGCTCATCATCAAATCGTGACAACGAATTTGTTACCATTTCTCCAAACAAAATGTCATTTCTTGTTGGTCCACCGCTAGTTTTTGCTCGTCGGTTCTCAATGTGTTGTTCAATATAATAGCTATCATCGCCTTCCCCAGTACTTTCTAAGCATGCTTTCTTTGCATTGGAACATCCCAATGGTTTAGTTCTGGTAACATAAAATGATGTGTCGCGTGATGTTTCATGTGAGGTAAGTTCTTTTGAACATGTATTTGGGTTTATAACTGTATAATCACTAGGGGTTTTCCTCGTTTTATTTCTATTCCCAGACTTAGCTCTATTCGCCAGAGTATCTCGTAGAAACGACATGTTTTCGTAGTACTTCCACCTTGATAAAGTTGGAATATTAGCTTGCTCCTTTGCTTCAATCCGTTGTCTTTGTGATCCGTAGTATGTACGTAGGCTATGCATCTTATCAGTGACATCTTTAATGGTTATATTAAGTTCGTTCGCTATCTGGTCCATTGCATTTTTGCGCTCAGATTGTATGTAATATTGTGGGTGTAGGGGGTTGTATAAGATCTCCCTTGCACGCCACATGTCCATCAGCTTAACGCACTCTTCGTCTGTCCAGTCTCTGCGTTGGTATGAAATATCGTATTTTATGATGGATGTTTTATCCAGAGGCGTTGCTCCTCCACTTCCATATTCACTACTTGGTGAAGTGGTTTCATTGTATTCGTCACCTAATAATTAACCTGTAATTAATTAAAACTATTTTGTATTTTTATTAAATAAAATTAGGTGAAAAAAGGATATAAATGAAAATGCATTTTGCTTCATTACGCAAATTATCAATATACGGCATAGACAACTATAGCTACCCTTAAATAATACAAGAACACCTTTATAACCAGAGTGACCTATGGAAAACATAAAGGGTCGCATGTATTGCATGAACCATGTATAGCTTTTAATGTTATATGGTGTATGGTAGCTTGCTCGTGTGGTATATATTTCAATGTAGTGGGTGTTGGACGCACAATTTCCCCGATACAAAACAACCCTTGGATAAACAAGCTTAAAAGTTTCTGCTTAAAATAACAACTTTTAATTCAGAAAGCTATTATTTATTTTAAAATTTTAATCCAACAATGATTTAAATTAGGAAGGGACTCTTGTCTAGCTTTTTTCTGAAAGTCCATGAAAAGAGCAAATTATAGCTATCGATTTTTTTGAAATTAAAAAGCAAGATTCTAGGGAAAAACTTTAAAAAAAGGTCAGCGCGCTCTTATCTCTATTTAACGTTCATCAACAATTTTGGAATATGGGCCCAAAGCGCTTAATTGAGGAAGTATATGAATATTTTTTTTTTCGTGATTTTTTTATTTTAGTATTCAGGTCCATTTTCAGGTTTATGCATGAATTTTCAGGTTTATACTTGAAAAGTAGCGTTTTACGATAGAGATAGTATTTTGGATCTTTTTCAAGATTAAATAGTAGAAAAGTCATATTTTCGAATTTGGATATTCGATTACATTCGATATTCAGTTTCTAACGACGTTTTGTGACTAAATACCTAAGTACCGAGGACTATATTTTCGAAAGTGAAATTGACGATGTTGAAATCGGTATGGTTCAGGACTTGGGTTTTGTTTTCAACAAAAACATCTTATTTAGAAATATCTACGATTTTATGCTTAAGAAAAATGCTCTATTAAAAATCTTTTGATTTCAATCCATCTTATCAATATTGGTTTTTGTGAAAAGCAACTCCCTTCTCGCATTATTAATGATCGACGTTCAGTAAATTACATGAAAAGTTGCTCAAGGTATTTTTTCCCTAAATAGTAAGAATTGTTCGGCAAAATATAGTTTTTGTACTTTTTAGACTGGAACCCATATGATGTTAAGAAAATGTTGAGGGGTGTAACAAACCTTAGTTGTTTCTTTAAAAAAAAAATGTGTGGCATGCTGATACCGTGTTTACTTATTTTAATCCAACATTTTAAGCATTATAAATAAAATTCAAACTTTTTTTAATGTAAAAATATGTAAAGCAACTGTTTAAATTACCTTTAGTTTCGTCATAGGAAAGCATTAAATTTATTCTTTCTTGCTCTGCCATAGTATTTCTTTAATCTCATTCAACTGTTGAAAGATTCTGTTCGCAATATCGTGTTTTATTCATGAAGCCCTTGTTTCAATATTTAATCTGATATTCTTTTGTTTACATTATTGATATGTTTTAAAACAAGAATTTCCTATTATACGCAATTTCTATATGCAGCTCCCTTCCTCTGCTGTGTTTTGTAATATCAATACACGTTTTTTTTTTTTTTTTTTTTTTTTTTTGGTAGTTCTTGTTGGACCATTAGGGTAGAAAAGAGACAATATTGGATTTTTGAAAAAACTTTTTTTCGGTACTGGACCTGAATAATGGTACCGAATATGCTCAAATCTAGTCATCTTTCAAGTTTTCTTAAAATCCGTATTTCAATGTGTAGGCGTAACTGAAGAATTTTTTTAAATTTAAATATACGAAAGAAGATTAATGGTTTTAACATACGGTTTTAAATCAAATTTTACCGGTCTTTGAGACTCAAAAAATTTTTTGCAGCAGTTAACCAAAAAACCAAAAATCTTATGCCAATACGCAAAATTAAAAGTACGAAAATTAATCTCACGAAAACTTAATTTGTTAAAGTAGATAATAGCGTGATACGAATATTAAAACAAAAACTAAAAAGTTGAAAAGGTTGGTTTGGATTATTATTTTGAAGTTTAAGTAGAATGCATCAAAGCAAAATATAATTTACATGACTGTAATGTTTCACGGTTTGAAATTCACAGCTGAATTTGTCTTTTATGTAGCTAATTTTAATTTAATATATATAGCTATTTTTTTTTTTTTTTTCAGGTTTTGGAAATAACATTCCTTATTGCTAGTTATATTAATGCTTTGGTAGCAAAATGTGGATTGAATCTTGATTCATCTAAAATAGTTGCTTCCAGCGAAAAAAGATCATCAAATGCCATGTTGGAATCGGAGGATGTACATTTATGGGATTTGGAAAGCGAAAACTAAAACCAAATATTTTATCTAAAAATTTAGAAACTTAACATAAAAAGCCTTTTCAATATTCTCCCAAACTTCACAAGCTTTTCTCATTGAGCATATCTTGCAGTTTTTACCCTGAAAGTTGAATAAAATTTGAAATGCTTTTTCAAATGGTGTTGATAAGTTGAACTAGGACGTCTTGGTATTATTTTGTTTATATTTTGCTCAGATAATTCTAGCGAAACAAAAAGCTGCCGCTTTCTGAGAAGGGAGATTTGAACTACGGGTGAAAGAAGACTTATGAGCTCCTATTTTTTAATGCAGTTAATATATATATATATATATGTATATTTTATAAATTAAATTAATTCATTTATATTTTTTATATTTCATTTTCCTGTACATAGGTTAATTTTGTTTGAAAATAATCTAGAGTTATCTAGAAACCACTTAAATAAGCTTTATAGGCGATACGCAGCATAATCTGCTCAAGAAAGTTCGGGATTTATAACTAGGGCATGCTTGCTATAGGGTTTTTATGTTGGAGTTGAATATTTTTCAGTCAATCGGTATATACTTGCACAAAGTTGTTTGATGTATACGTTCACTTATGGGGAGTTTTATTATGTTGTGGATTCCAGAGCAGAAATTAATTTTCCATCATTTACTTTGCTCGCTGGAACTGAAGAATATTCATAAATTATCGTTACAGTGCTTGATGGAACTAATTGGGTTAAGCGCACCAGGTAAATGTGTCAAAGATTTACGAAGCCAAAAATTTTGTTTGATGGTAGTTATAAGAACTATAAATATCAATATGCTGCAAGTGTCTCAAAAATCTTATGATGTAAATAAAAAAATCTTTTAATCAAAGATTACTTGAAGAATTAACATTAAACATGTAATTTTATTTTTAGAAAAGTTAAAGATTAAACCCTAAATAATAAATAATAATACACAAAAAATTAACGGCCATAATTTTTGAAATCTTCTGATTATGTATGTTTTGATGGTAGACATTTCGAAAGGAATTCTATTCCTTATACAGGAAACTCCTAAAGCATATCAAATAAATTTACAATAATGCGAAGCTTGTAAAAGTTCCTCTTATTCTAAAAAGAATCTCAAGTACATGTGCAGACAAAACTTGGATTGTCTTTTGCCTTCCTTACTTTGATGAAATTTCGCGGTCCAAAATAATCAACAACGAAAATCGATATTTGAAAGGTTTGTTATTTAATTTTTTATTGCATTTTGTAAAAGAGATTTTTTTTGTTTTCCAAATATATTTTTGAAAGTTTTGTCACGATTTATTTAAAAATATATTTCTTTATTATATGTAGTAGTATTTCTATTTGCCAAGCTATATCAATTTATGATTTTAAGTTCTTAGCTTCATTTATTTACCCTGTTTTAACATATTTGCTTCAAAATTTTATATATTTTGCTCATAACATTTTCAAAATTTTATATATTTTGCTCATAACATTTTCAAAATTCGTTTGAAAATTTGCCATAAAGTGAAGAAGACAGAGAAAACTAATTATTTTAGATTTTGGGGAAAAAATAAGATAGTACTCAAAAAATTTTGCCCTTTTAAAAATTTTATCAGGTCCAGACGCTTGGACGCCATATTTGCTATAACAAATGAAATTACTCTTATGTAATTACTCTCCAAAATATCAGAATGAATGCATAAAATATAATTTAAAAGCCTAACTCGCCATTCAGGGCAAGCAGGAATTTGCTTGAGAGGGTCGTTTATTAAGTATAATACAAATTATGATGGCGTTTATTAAGTATAATACAAATTATGAAAGCGTTTATCAAGTATAATACAAATTATGAAAGCGTTTATTAAATATTAATTAAGAGGGGTGTTTGTTCGAATAAATAGGACATTCAAATTACTTAATAAATAAATTTAGATTGGCAAGATTACGTTTTCAAAGGAAATATTGGGTATGCCGAGCCAATATTGCATCCTCAAGGGCTTTTGGGTATTTTCAATTAGGCAAACCACAGAATAAAGTTTCACCCAAAATAAGTTAATTCAGTGAAACTAAGCAAAAAAAATATATTGGTCCTATTAATTAACTGTATAATATAAACTTGTCATCATGAGAACAATTTTACACAAGACTTAATTTCGATGAATTCAAATTTCGCTAATTTTTACTACGTTTACGAAAAATATATTTTATTATTTAAATTCAATAACATCAAAGAAAGCTTTTATTTGTGGCAAGGTTTTATTTAATGACTACTACGTTTTGATTACATCATAGTAATGTCATTTTGAAGTTTACCATTTCGAAGTAAACCCATATCGATCATTTACTTTGGTCACATGATCAAAATAAAAGCCGTGACCAAGATTCTGGAGAAACAATATGCGATAATGCATTTCCAGACTTGAGTTTATTTTGAGTTACTATGCCAAAGTCAGCTCAAACAAATTGTCTGGTTAGTCGATTATGATTTTTTTGTTTCAGTGGTATTTTACAGGTTAAAATTTTTAATATTTCCTGTTAGTTTAGATAAAATTGAATTTTGGAAATCTGGCTGTGATGTGTGCTGATAAATAATGAACTCGTTCAATTGAATAATCAATGCTCAACAAGGAGTGGGTGCTAAAATAATATCTAAAAGTTAATCCCTCTATCCAGCGTTTGATGGACAAAATCGTTTGAAAATCGATTCCTTCTTTTCGAAATTTTTTTAGTTCGTCCATTTAATGAATATGGTGGAATTTCAATGTACTAAGACGTTCATTTTAAGATAATGGCAGATCTCCAAAACCTGGAAAAAAACTAACGATGATTACAGCAAGAGTTTTGCTACAATAAAAGGCACATATAAAGCTATTAGTGATGATATAAGCCTTAATTGCTTTGACTACGCCGAAAGAACTGAGGTGAATGATTTTTATAATAACACTTTCCAGCATGATGCTATTCCACTGATAAACCGTCCAACGCGCGTAACAAAAACAACAGCATCACTGATTGACAATATACTGACGAATTCCTTTTTTGACACATCTTTAAAAAAGTCATGATAACAGCTTTCTGACCAAAGTTAGAGGTTTTAGAAGGTATTTTAGTAAAGCTAATATCGAAAACTTCAGGGCTGATTTCAAAAAGGTAGATCGGAGTATTCTTGGCTGCCGTGCAAATATCAACAATACATTTAACAGTTTTTCACATAAATGCTCTGCCCTATATAATTTACCTTTTCCAAAGAAATGAGTCATTGCTGTAAGTAAGGACATAATTTCACCATGGATGACAAAAGGTATAAAAAAACCTTCAAAACAAAAGCTATATATCCTTTTTTAAATAAAAAACAGAGATTTTAGAAAAAAAATGTAAAAACTATAATATCTCTGAAAAAAAGAAACAGTCATACTACTCATCGCAAATTAAAAAACAAAAAATGATCCAAAAAATACGCGGAAAATAATGAAAAAGATCACTGGAAAATCAAAAGAAAATGATCTCCCTAATTGTAATAAAAACAAAAAATGGAAATACTCATGACAGAAGAGAAATAGCAACAGAATTTAATGAGTTTTTTACAAATGTTAAAAACAATCCAACAAATGAAATACTAGCCGTAAATAAATCTTTTGAAAGTTATTTAACAAGAAATCAAGAGTTTATTAAAGTGTCTTTAACTTACTTTAGAAGAATTTGAAACAGCGTTTAAATCACTGCAAAGAAACCAACCAGTCTTGTGGTGTGGGTAACTTAAATCACTGCAAAGAAACCAACCAGTCTTGTGGTGTGGATAGCTTAAATCACTGCAAAGAAACCAACCAGTCTTGTGGTGTGGATAACTTAAATCACTGCAAAGAAACCAACCAGTCTTGTGGTGTGGATAACTTAAATCACTGCAAAGAAACCAACCAGTCTTGTGGTGTGGATA
>JAUZNK010064530.1:0-14594 GCA_035046665.1 Euphysa ruthae
CTTTTAATTTAGGATTTTTTAGTGAGTTCCAGAGTTTGGGACCTCTGTATTTCATAGAGAATTCAGCAAACTTACTTGACGACATTACTTGTCAAAATGTCTTCACCAGCTCTCTGTTTTAACGATGAAGAACGCGTTTTTAATAATCAGTTGGAGATATTCAATATGTCTAGCGTCGCATATTTGAAACACTACTGTGTAGAACGGGATGGTGTATGGGTAGAAAAAATATGGAAAAACAGTGTTTCACACTGGTAAAGTTAAGAAAAAAGATATTAAGATCAATAATCAAAAGTTTTACTGATAGAAATAAAGAAGTACAAGGCTTAGTAAATGGCAGTGGAGAGTTTTAACTTATTTATTTATCTTTTTGTTTTTTTTTTTTTTTTTTTGGTTTACCGCGTTTTCCTGAAAATAGCACTTTTTTCCACTGGTTGCGGCGGTTTCTCATAAACTATGAATTGTTTTAATTTAAAATTTGGTAAATTTGTTTATTAGTATGTTACCTAAAACCTCTACTAGAATTATACAATAACAAAAAAAAAAAAAAAAAAAATTTTTTTTTAGAATTTTGTATTGCTAATTGGCTCAAAAATCGAGATTTTGGTTTGATAAAAGCTCAAATGCGTCTAATTTTTGAAATATTGATGCAAAAGCTTAGTTTTTAGTATAAGTTGCAACTAGGCGGGTGAAAAATCATAAGCCGAAAAAATTTATTGAATTGTCTCCTAACAAAGCCCGCCACCAGATTTTCATTTTTGGACTATCACTTCTCGTTTATCGTTTATTTTATTATTATTAATTTTTTTTGTATTCTGTTATTTTGTGTTTTTGAGCAGGATTTTTTAATTTGAATAAAATAATTTTTCCCATTAAATAGAAAAAATTTGCTAGAAACGTGCTAGAAATTTTAATCATACTCAAAAGTATAACTATATGTACTAGAGATCGCAAATAATCGAATATTTTTTTTATTTATAATTAAAGAAAAACATAAGCTATTATGTCCACATGACGAACAATTTCTAAGTATTGAAAAACATATTATTTTGCAAACTTATTACATTCTATTATTAAAATTTGAAGAGCCTATTATTTTACATGATTAATCACATAACATAGTGGTTTTCTATCTGTTTGTTATACTAAGGAATACTAAGGTGTTCAAGGAAATAGGGTATCGAAACTTGGAAAAAGCTCTGGAAGCTGGAAGAGGCTTTTGGAAAAACGTATATAATTATGCCAGCAAAGAAGCCACGGAACGTTTGTTTATTGCTCCTGAAAAATCCGAAGATATTGGAAAGATGCTTCATAAGAACCTTTTGCAAAAACAAGGAAAAAACAGCATAATGTTATTAAAGATCTTACAAAACATGTGGTACTTAGCTCGACACTATTTACCGCTTAGAATAAACTGGAGCCATTGGGAGAAATGCGAAATCAGCTCTGACATTTGTTAATTACTAATACTACGTAGTGAGCATGAAAACGGACTATTTTCTTGGTTGGAAAAGACAACAAACCGTTTTGATTCACCCGCAATACAAAATGAGATGCTTGAAATCATGGCATTGCAAATTTTACGTAACATTTTTAAAGATATAAAATTTTCTTCATTATTCTGCTAGATAAAACACGTGATACCGATCAACTAGACGTTTGAATGAAGTCAGTTGGTTTTACTTTGCAGGCACACGATGAATTTATTGGTTTGCACCACTTATCGAATACAAAATCTGAGTAGATTGTGTTCATTATTAAAGACTTTTTTTTTATGAATGAATTTAAATCTCTAAAATGTTACGACGAAGCTGCCTCTATAGCTGGTCCCAAATCTGGCGTAGCAACCAACATTAAATCACTGAACAAAAAATTTCTGTACACGCATTGTTATTGACACGCGTTAAAAATCACTGTAGTAGATACAAATATAAATATCACATTTTCTTCATTTAACACAAGAAACTTAAGTGAAGATACCATAGCTAAATCAAGTATCTAAAAATATCCTAAAGAAGTTTATTTATAGAATTTAACCATGATGGTTAAATTGTCTAAGATTATCTAACCGTTGTCTAAGATAATTAGAGATGTTTATCCAAAAAAATCTAATGGATTTGATGGTATATCGATAAAAATTATCCAACTTTGTAAAAACGCTATTATCCTTCCTCTATCAACCATCTTTAAAAATACCCTTGAAAAAGGAATTTTTTATTTTGATTGGAAAAAAGGCAATTTCATTGCTCTTTATAAAAATTTGAGCAAGCAAGATATCAACCAGTATAGACGAATATCATTTTGTCACCAATATTCGGTAAAGTGTTCGAAAAATTTATTTCAAAAATCTTTTTAACCAATTTATTGATAATAATTTACTGACAGATAAACAATTAAACTTTAGACCTGGGGATTCCTGTGTAAATCAACTTACTGCCATTACGTACCAGTTTTATGAAGCCTTTGATGGCAATCCTTCTCTTGAAACTAGAGGTGTATTTCATAATATTTCAAAAGCGTTTGATAAGGTTTGGCATGAGTGTCTCATTTTTAAATTGAGATATTATGTCGTTAATAGAGAAATTTTTAATATTTGGGAGAATTACTTGAGAAATAAGAAACAAAGAGTAGTGATAAATGGTCTAAATTCTTCGTAGAATGATGCATCTGCTATTGTCTCTCAGGGATCTGTTTTAAGACCTCTGTTTTTTCTCATCGACACCAATGACTTACCCAATGTTTTATTATCATCCATTAAATTTTTTGCCAATAATATATCTATTTTCTTTATTGTGAATTGCGTAGAAAAAACATCTAGTGAACTTAACAGCGGTCTTCCTCTTATTAATAAGTAGGAATATCAATGGAAAATGTCTTTTAATTCCGATCCTAATAAATAGGCCGCAGAAATCGTTTTTTCCAAAAAAAAAATTCCTGTTTTTCAAACCCCTTTCTTTTTTTTTGACTCTTCTGCTTCAATTCAAATCAAAGATATCTAGGATTTCTTCTTGATGGAAAATTAAAATTTGCTGACTATCTAAATGACAAGATTCTAAAGCTAATAAAGGAATAAGTCTTATCAAACAATTGTTGCGAACACTGACCAGAAAATTTCTGGTCAACTTATTCAAATCATTTTTACATCCCAATCTAGATTATGCCGACGTAATATATGATCAGCCTAATGATGATTTTTTTTGTAAAAAAAAATGAATCTTTACAATATAACGCTTGCCTTGTTATAACATGAGCTATCAGAGGAACATTGAGGAACAAAATTTACCAGGAACTTGGCTCAGAGTGCTTACTAGATAGACGTTGTTATTGTAGGTTAGTCTCATTTTATAACACAGTAACTATCTCTTTTCTTAGAGTATCAGTGAGATTTGGTATACCGTTTTTATCGTATTTTGTTTCTTTTCTTGTTTACTATATTTTGTTCATTTATATCTTTTTACTGGTAGTTAGGCTTGTTTAACACCAAAATATGATATTTGCTGTTTGTTTTTCAATGTTTTGTTTATGTGTTCGTTCGTCCATTGTAGATTTGTTATTTCATAGCAAAAAAAAAAAAAAGAAAAAAAAGATCTATCAATATATTTGAAATTTTTATTTTTTACCTAATAAGAACCCATCCCTGGTAGATAAAAAAAATTTTTGTTTGTTTAGTTTTGTTGCAGTTTTATTCTGCAGTTATGAATATAAATAATAAATATCACATTTTCTTAATTTAACCCAAGAAGATATAGTATAACTTCTAGTTATTCCAGTTAAAATACCAGGGCTGAATCAAATATTTATTAATATGTTATTAACTTCTATTTTTACCTAATTAAGCTAAAAATGTCTTCAAATCATGTTTTTTATCTCGTCGATCACCAAGAGAAGTTATCATTTTTGATGATCAAATTTTTGAGAATGCTCGTATAATAGGTTTAGATGTATAAATGGATAATCGTACTATAGGTGATGGCAACAGCTCCTGGTATCCAGCTGTTGGTCAACAAATGTATGCACAGAACTGAGGTTTTCCAAATGTTAGAACCATGTAAATACTATGACTCATATAGCCAGTTAAGAGTAGATTTTGTCGCTTTTGTCCGAAAATAAGTCCTATTTCTCAAGCTGTGCAAAATTATAAGCAATTTTATAAAAAAAATTTGTGAAATGAATATCAAAACAAGTTTCGGAAGGATTACTCTCTAACCAACAAAGAGATAAAATTTATTGTATTGAAATATCCACACTAGTAACTGCAGTATTTTAAAAATTGAAATTTTTCTCACTAATAAAAATTTAATAGGTGCATTTTGGAAAGGTAATGCAGTTCTGTCTCATGATAATCAAAAACCTGCAAATTTGTATAGCAATCATGCTGTTAGGAAATCTATTTAAAGATCTGAGGAAGGTGAGCTGCTTTATAGGTCTGATAAGTGTATTATATGTCTTGAGACTAGGCTAATATTTCATGCTATAAGTTCCTTAACAACATATTCTAGTTCAAAACCCTTTGAACTTAAACCTTGGAAAATAAACAAACAAGGTGCATGCGATCGTTTTCACAAAGAACATTGACAGCATACCAAAAAAGGTAATGTCAAGACATCAAAATTACCTGGTTATAAAAATCTAAATAGATATATGTGTCCACTAAATGATATTTTACGCCACAAAAATGTGAATTTTTTGATGTATCTTCGCTTATAACAAACTTAACAACAGTTGAAATGGCGTTAATATCTCGTATGAACGTTATAATGAATGTACATGTCTTGCGATATGGAATGCTTGCATTGAAAGGTCATTAGCATAAGTTTACTGCAACAAATGTAAAT
Organism: Euphysa ruthae; assembly: GCA_035046665.1. Lineage (NCBI taxonomy): Eukaryota > Metazoa > Cnidaria > Hydrozoa > Anthoathecata > Corymorphidae > Euphysa > Euphysa ruthae. Next base: position 4,836 of record JAUZNK010064530.1, read on the forward strand.
TGCATCTGCATTACCTTTATTACCCTAAGAAATTTGACTTGTTGTTTTAGAGAGAAAGGGATAAAATCAAATACTAAGAGAGTATACAGGTTATTGTCAAACGGTACAAATACAAGTCTTTGCTATGGATTTCTTAGTGGAGGTATTACAGCCCAAGAAAAGTCATTATCAACAGTGCGATGGGCTAGCCCATAATAACAAATTATCAAAGGTTACGTTTTTTATCTACCTAATGAATATTACAAAGATGTGAGTAACGAAAAAATTGTCTTTGTAAATTACCCCAAGAAAACCAAAAGTGGCCTGGTCTGAAAATTACATAAATTCCAGATACTATGACAGAAAATGATAAAGGTCCAAAACAAGCACAATTTTATTTGATAGCAATGAAAAAGATGAAGCAACAAAAGCATCTTCTTTTGCATGTTGTTCTAATCCAAAACGTGCAGAAAAATAATTACAAAAAATTTTCAAAAATATTGTGGATGCTGATACTTCTGATACCTTGCCAAAGTTTGCTGCAGACTGGGAGTACACAAGAGGCGAACGACTTAATGAATTAAAGATAACAAGTTTTTTTAATATGGGTTTTCTTACAATAGTAGTTAATGGAAGCAGTGATATAACAGCTCTTAAAATGGTTGGTGTAAATTTTAATGATTTTAATGAGTATATTTATTTCACACAAGCTAATCGTGTCTCAAAACATCTATTTTTAAATTTTTTTCTACTCAACTTGAAACTTAGGAATCAAACAACCACTTAAAGCTCAATTTTGATCTTGCAGCAACTTAATGACCAGCATTTGACAGTTGAGCAACATAAACAAAGCGTAGAAAACAGTAATGATAGTGCTCCACGTAAAATAATCAATATAGGTGCTAAATTGAAAAATATTCATCCCTAATGGAAAAGACGTAAACGAGAAATGGATAATATTCTTTTTATTGCCGTTTAGTAGAGCATGGTGATATGTCAACCTATTTTTATACAACGTGTTGTGCGGAGTATCATTGCCAACCGTTGTTGCAGCTTCTTTCAAATCTTTACTAGTGACTGATAGATGTGAAAAAAATGTGAGAGACAAAATAGAAGTTGGCTTCAATTTCAGACGTCAAACAGTTCTTCAAAACTGATATATTGTCACCAGGTATTTAAATGCAAGAACAATCAACTATTATGCAACTGTCATGAAGGAAATACTTTAACACATTGAGGTATAGTTTAAGTATAAATTTTCTAAAATTAGAGGGGCTATTCATAGTCCTGCTGTTGTTTCTAGCTCACAGCATGTTGCTTAAGTTAAAAAGTCTCTAAATAGCAAGATTTTACTGATGTTAACCTTTCATTCAATCTTTAAATAGTAATTATCGTAAAAGAAAATGTTTAGATAAACATTACACATACCCTATCAACCAAGTAGCTCTTCATTTTTATAATCCCTGCTGTTTACGACTGAAGTATACAAAAGTTGACGCAACCGCTAAAAAAGTCATTGATGGAAAATCACCACAAAAAAAAACAACACGGAAAGAACATCGCCCATTTAATAAAAAAATTGAAAAAGGCATGCATCTGCGTTTTGAAGAACAGCCAGATCATCCCAGATTTATATCTCATATGAAAGCTGAATTATTTATTTGGTTGAAAAATTGTGACACACAAGCATTAATTGATGAAAATATGTTGGCTTTGCTACAACACATCACCTTGTGAAGGAAAAAGCAGAAGGAAGAAAAAATTTGATAAAAGTACGTAATTATTTGTTAAGCAACATAGATGTAAACTCTAAAAGTATCGTTTGCCCAGAAATTGCTCATGAAACTGATTGGCATGGTTAATGTATCAGGTGCTTGTGCAGACTACCTAAATAGTGGAAAACAATTTAACCGTTCAAGCAGATGCACAACACGTGTTGGTCTTATTGAGTTTTGTATGATTGATATTTCTGGAAAAGAAGACCTATTGACAAAAATGACATCGTTAGACAAGGTCTTAAGCTGTGAAAAAATGAGTTCCGTATTCTGATAACTGCAGAATATTGTCGGCACCAGTTTTTGATATATGCTTCAGGTACTAGGGGAAATAAGAAAAAAATTGAGGTATCGTTTCAGAAATATGCCGATGCATTTTAAGACTTTCTTTATTCTTATAGCTTTCCACAAGCACTAATAAAAATTTTGGATGAGGCTAAAACAAATTCTGTAAAGAATAACAATAATCAACCACCCATTACACATATTGATCAGTCAGTACCACAGGCCAGTTAATCAAATCAGTATGACAGACAATACCTTGAAGCTTGGTCACCAATGTCTCAGTCAGGGATTGAGTTAAGATACACCATAAACCTAACTCTAACCCTAAACACTAAAAATCAATATTATTCAGTTACTATCTCTATCAACAGTTAAAATATGCTACCTAACCACCTAACAAATATTTTATCGTCATCTATCGAATACTATTCGCTGCTGAAACTTTTATAGCGTATAAAAAACCCTGAAGAGTTAAGGAAAGATAAATTAAAGAAAAGAAGAATTAAAAAAAACACCAAATTAAAAAATAATGAATTTAATGCAAAAAAGAAACAAAGAAATGAAGGAATGAAGAAATGATCAAGTTAACTCATCAATCAACAAAGAAATGAAGAAATAATGGAATGAAGAAAATATGAAATAAAGAAATGATGAAATGAAAGAGTAAATTAATTTAGCAAGTAAGGAATGAATAAATGATGTAATGACCGAATCAAGAATCGAAAGAATAAAGCCAAGAAAAAAAAAATGAAATGTTAAAATTCACAAATGAAGAAATGAAAAGAAGAAGAGATAAATAATGTAGGAATGAAAAAATGAATTAATATAAAAATAAAGTAATGGTATAATGACATATGAAGGTATGAAAGAATAAAGAAATGAAGAAACGAGAACATGAAGGGAAGAAGAAAAGAAGGAATGAAAAATTTAATTGCAAACAGGAATTAAATAAAGGAAGAAATAAATAAATGAAGGAGTGAAGGAACGAAGTAACAGAACAATGTGGAAATGATGAAATGATGAATTTAATGCAAAAAGAAATAAAGGAATGACAAAATGAAGGAATGAAGAAATGAATAAAGGTAGAGATGAAGGAATGAAAAAATTAAAGGACAAAAGAAATCCAAAATTTAATGCAAAAAAGAAATGAAGAAATGAATAAAGAAATGAAGAAATGATGGAATGACGAAATGAAGGAATGAAGAAATGAATAAAGGCAGAGAAGAAGGAATGAAGAAATGAATAAAAGTAGAGAAAAAGGAATGAAAAAGTTGAAGGATTAAAGAAATGAATAACTCAATGCAAAAAAGAAATAATGGAGTGAAGAAAGGAAGAAATAAAGGAAAGAAGAGTTGTAGGAATGAAGGAATGAAGAAATGAAAGAATGAAAAAAAAAATAAAGAATTGAATATAAATAGAAATGAAGAAATGGATGAATGAAGAAATGAGAAATGAAGGAGATAAGGAATAAATAAATGACTGAATGAAAAACAACGGAATAAACCCAGCTATAGATAGCTTCTAGATGTCTTTGTATTAAAAAAAACAATCATATCAGATAATGTAAGCTAGGTAATAACTAACATAGGTAAGAAAATTAAGAGGTTGTCTAAAATATTATTTGACAGTGAAATATATAATGAGCTTAAGAACAACCTCTTAAAACACTTTCAGCAAAAATTCCACTTTACTTTCTTCCTCTTTCCAAAAACGGTTATTTCGTTTAAATTTTATGAATGAAAAGTAAAGTAACGGAAAAATTGAATTAATATTTAATAACAAAATGAATTTTCCAGACAATGAGAATGTTGAAATGATTGCTGGGATAAAAGAGCATGCGAAAAGTTATATGGTGAGTAAAAATCACCTGTCTAATATTATTCATAGAAATCTCATATATTCAGAGTGCGGTTTCCATGCGTGCCTTTGAATTATTTCCGCTTGCCGTATAATCTTAGTTTATACATAAAAATCTCGTAAACCGGAGATTTTTAGAGCAAATTAACCACCGCACCATAGGTGCGACCAATTTTAGTATAAAGGTGTTCATTCAAATCATTTGCATACTAAAAATAAGTTGTCAGCAAAGTCGTATATGTTAATTAAGAATGATAAGAAGCCAAGAACAGAGCCTTGCGGAACACCAGCATTAATATTGATCCAATAAGAAAATTTTTCATTTAAAAAAACTCTTGACGATAAAACTAGTAATTCTCCATCAATACCATTGCATTTCAGTTTTTACATTAGAAATTTGTCAAACGCTTTAGAAACGTCAAGGAAAACACCTGCGGTCTCCAGGAAAATTTCTTAATATGGGCAGGAGTGATATTGGTCTATAGTTGTTAACAAAGGTTTTAGACTGTTTTTTGTGAACAGGTGTGTTATTCCCTTTTTTCCATAACTATAAAAACATGCTACCAAACATTTAGAATTTCAACAACTCATTAACTGAGAAGAGTTAAGGTCATTCTATTAACAAAAAGACTTAGGACATGGGGACTCGAATCAGTTGTAATCGTGACCATTGTTACCGAGATAGCTATCATTTTAAAATGGAATGTTTTTATGACGTATTTGATTGCATTTAAAGAAATAATATACTTTAAATCTGTTTTGTAACTTTATCTTTTAGAAAAAAATAAGAACACTTGAAGCTGAAAACGGGTAAAAAACAAGTATATCCAGTCTCAGCTAAAACTTAGAAGTTCTTATAAAAGAAAATGAAGAAGTTAAAGAATATTTAACGCTATGTTTAGAATGTCTTCAACAACTTGATTTGTGACTTTGTTAAATTCATTTATGCCATCCTTCAATGTATCAATATAATCAAATCTTTTTTTCTTCGCAACCATAAACATATGCTGTAAACTTTCACCTCGCATACTTTCATCAGTATCAAACTCGTTGAAATAAACAAACTTCTTTGTTACTAGATCCCTTACGGTGACACGAAAAAGAATTTTTTTAGGGTATCTATTTCCTATCAATGAAACTTTATTTTCTAAATAAAAGTGGTTGCTTTCATCCGTTTCACTTATTTCTGTATCTTCTTTATCATCACCACTATTTCCTTCTGAGGCTGTGGAATTACCAAGAAGTATTTCACCACCATTATCATCTTCATCATCATCAAAGCTTCTTTTCCATCTAGTTTCACAAGTTCCTACGACACATATATCACAAATTATAATATTCCATGAATTTAGCTATATATGAGTTAAAACCTATATTATTTTTTGTGCAAATACTAAGATAGTTATACGGAGCTTCCAAATTTTTGTCAAATTATTAGATTAATGTATGAATGTAAACAGCTACCACAAAATATAAAATCATTTACTTTTTTTTTAATTATTGCTCTGTATCCAAAGTAACTTTATAAAACAAGATTATTTACTTTTGTTCCTTTGAGAAATTTACGTATTTAAATATTTAGTTTATATCAAGGTTCCCTCCAATTATGAAATGTTATGATATTGAAATATAATAGCCATGGAATGAAAGGATTTATAAATCGATAATACCTTCAAATTTTTTCCAAAACACTGTATGAAGCTCACATAGATGGACCGGTTCGACTTGGTCATTTCGCCAATTTTCCACGCCTCGATGAAAGTCAAATTTTATTGTTGACAATCGGTTAAGATGTCCTCGGTATTTTTGAGAGAGTCTTTTCAGTTTTCTACCTTTGTTATCAACTACTGCAGCTATGAGTGCATTCATTGTGGTGTATGATAAATACATCATACCATATTTAATTCTTTGCCATCTAGGAATTATTATCAAATGCATTATGCAACAAAGGGTACTTTTCAAATACCCTTAAGGATATTTAAGGTTTGGAAATTTTATATAAATTAAGCCCTAAGGAGAAGATTCCACTATTTCCACTAAAAATAACAAAAGGTGTTGAAGTCTAATTATCTCCAAAAAATCCTGCGTGGGGTGAAAAAGTGGAAAATCTAAGTGAATTTCGAAATTTAATTTGCTTCAGAGATTTTAGAAGTATGAGTAATATTTTTACAATAGATTCCAAAGAATTTATTATATTAATTAATATATAATATGATTTATGTTACGCACAATTATTTTTTTCAAATTTTTAAATTTTGCAAACTCTTACTTATTTTTCGATCTGTAAAATGTTAGAACTTAGAACGTTAAAGGTATCTCTATTTTTTGAAGAAAATATCAGGCGAAAATGGAGTAAACAGTGACGATAAAAGGTTTTTAGATGAAAAGGATGAATAACAAAGTTAAAATTTAATTTAGTTTGACGTTATCAAAAAATAAGGTAGCTGAGTTATTGGAATTATGAAAGATTTTTGCACAAGCACAAACACAAACACTCTAATTTCTGCGAATTTATGCTCCCGAAAATCAAAACGACCATGATGCCACCGCTTCGCCCAAACTAGGGAAAAATGAAATAAATGGAATTAAAGATACTATATTTACTTCGATAATTGTGGATGAAACGCCCATTTGAAATCCTTGGTTGAATCTTTAAGTAGCTGTAACATTTCCAAAAAACAATTGGGTCTTACATGTTTTTTACCGATGCATTCGTTATATGAAATTGAAATTTTCATCACGTCTTTTTCCATAACTTGTAAATCGTCATCAAATAATTCATTGTTAAAATTTCTTTTTGATTCATCCATGGCGTGCCACCAGATTGATGTTCCTGCAATAAATATAAGCTATTTTGTTTGTGGGAAAAACTTATAGCAAAAAAAAATTTAAAAAGATTGTTAATTTTCGCCAATGTTTTTTGGATTTATGATAATTTCGAAATTTTTTTAAAGACTGATTTTAAAAACACTTACAAGGGCTTTTTAATCTTCAAAATTCTAAATGAATAAATCATAGGAGTGGTTTCATTAAATGTTTAATAGAACATGTTTTAAATTGTGTGAAGCATATTGAAGTTCAAGGTCATCTAAATTTGGCATTTTCCTTAAAAAGGATTGAAATTATTCTACTTTAAACCACTCTATATTATAATGCTACCTACAAAGTTGAAGCTATTCCATAACCTACTAAGTATACTTTTGTTTTTATCCATGCTGTCCCTACTTAGTTGAAGCAACATTTTTATTTCACTGACAGAAATACTAGAAAATATTGAAAAGTATTTCTCACAATAGTTAATAAGCTATCATTACCTCAGAATTTACATTACGCAAGGATACATTGGAGATATTTATTGTAATTGATGTATTCAAAAATCAATACAAGCACTTAATTTATTAGTTTATTTTAATATTAAAAGGTATTCATTACAGTGTGTTGATTAGGTTTATAAATTTTTATGGTATTATTAAATTTTTAGACTGTTTAAGCTACTTCGATGGTTTTTATTGAAGAGTGGAATTTTAACAAAGAGATGTTGTTTTGGGAATTAAAAATACCAAATTTTATTCCATGCATTTATTAAAAACCTTACTGTTTGGATGTAATTAAACACCCATTTTTTATTAATGGATTGATGCAAGTTTGGTTATCTTTACTAAAAAATTTTACATAATTGGCTTATACACGGAAATAACACGTAAACCGAATATTCTATGTTTAACAGGTTAAATCTTCTAATCATATTCGGACATATACTGTTTATTTTAGTCTCAATTATGCATTGAGACAAATAAACGGAAATTAAGATACATTATTTCATTAAAATAATCTAACTAAAGATAATTTCCGTTTATTTTATACGCATAAACATATTCAGCATATCAGCATATTCATGATTATTTTTACAAATAAACGAAATTGTGTTTATTTGATGGATATGCTAATGGTGTGAAAAATTATTGACGCTTATTTAAATAAGATATCTGACATCTTTAAAATATTTTTAAGATATCTTACATTAACAGTCTATCACATCAACAAGTCTTGCCGTCTTAAAAACGTAGTCTTGCCGTCTTTTGAACTTCTTTTTTAGAATAAATAAAATTTGTTCTACTTTTTGCATCCGTTTTTAATATAAACTGCTTTTAGAACTACAATCATAGTCAAAATATTATTAGTTAAAACCTTATTAATTAAAAATAATAATAAATAAAATAAAATAACACATGCAGTCCAAAGTATGGATGGTGTATCCATACTTTATTATTTTATATCCTTTGTATGGTCAACTTTAGGTTTATATTTTGGTTCATAGATTTATACACTTAAAGAATAGAACTTAGAAAAAAAAAATTCCGTTAGTAGTGAAAGCGAAAGTGATAAGTGATAATTTTCGCCGTTTTGGTCAAGGAAACCACTTTTACAACATGCGTTAAATGTACATTTATGTTAAAAATTGATAAAAGTCTCATATAATATGGCAATGATTGTAGTGGCTTTCATCCCTATAATGTTTATTGTTTTGTTTTGTCGTAAAATGCAGGGTTTAGATTGACCTTTATCGAAAATTAAAGTAAACAAGACAGTATTTAGAACAGATTAAACAAGACAACAGCATGAGTTTTCGCTATTAAATTTGATGGCTGTTTTTACCAAATGTATGATTGAAACAATTTTGTTTTTAGTGTAAAATAATAACAACGAAAATAAATAAAATGTCAAATAATGATAAAAAGAATACCAGGTTCTAACAAAGTATTTATATTAAATAAGAAAGTCGTGTATTTTGAAGAGAAGGACCAGATTGTGATGTCCATACAAGATAGCGTGCACAAGAACACGAACATTTAAAATTCTATCAAAACAACACCTCTCCATTAGAAAAAGTATAGTGCTGTGGTAAGTAAGTAAGTATTTATTCTGCCACAAAGAAATATACATTAGCTATGAAAATTAAAAGACAACATTAAGATAAAAACAAATGGTGGCAAGGATAGGCACAAAAATTGTCTGTAACAACAATATTTCTATTGTGGTCCCGTTATACATCACACACAAAAACAGATTAAACCGAACAATAGTTTAAAAAAAAATAGAATTGTTATCTATATTTATTTGGTCTACGAACTATATCCAAAGAGGTAAGAAATGTCCTCCTTGATCTTATATCTGAATACATTATAGTTTGCGATTAATTTTATTTTATTAGAAAGCCTGTTGATGGCAGACAATTTTTCTCAGTTTGGAATTAATTTTATTTAAAACATAGTGACCCATTGTTTTTCCACTCTAGGTTTGGTCTAATAAGCATCCTGGGTATTTTACTGAGGTATGTTGTTTAATGGATATGCCTCTATAAATTATATTCAAGGGATATGCTTTTTTAGCTTTCATTTTAGAAAAAAAGAGGATACACTTGGCTTTTTCTTCTCCAAAGTGCACAACTAGTTTTTTATCGACAAACCACTCACAAAGTTTGGAAAAATTTTTGTTTAAAAATTTTTTCTATTTCTTTTACATTCTTATGCTGGAAAATCAAGCAAGAGTCATTTGCGTAAAGAAGTAATTCACAGTCTACTGCTTGTGTTATGTCGTTCACTAACAGCAAAAACAAAAGAGGTTCTAAAATAGACCCCTGAGGGACACCACATTTCACTAAAGCTTCATCAGAAAGTTCTTTATCAACTTTCACCCTAAATTTTCTATTTGAGAGATACGACTTGAATCAGAAAACTATATTCTCCGAAAAACGCATGTATTTCAGTTTTTCAAGCAAAATATTAAGATCTATTGTGTCAAAGGCTTTTTGGAGATCTATGAGGATCATTCCAGTGTGACATCCCTTTTCAAAACCTTTTGT